>CAUYUJ010020129.1:0-2500 GCA_963575745.1 Prorocentrum cordatum | reverse complement strand
GGCAGGGCGTGAGCGCCACCCCACTGCCCCGCCAGCGCGCCGCGCACCTCCTCCTCCGCCTCCTCCTCCTCCGCCTCCCCCTCCTCCTCCTCTTCCTCCTCTTCCTCCTCCTCCCTCCTCCTCCTCCTCCTCCTCCTCCTCCTCCTCCTCCTCCTCCTCCTCCCCTCCCCTCCCTCCTCCCCTCCCCTCCTCCTCCCTCCTCCTCCTCCTCCTCCTCCCTCCTCCCTCCTCCTCCTCCTCCTCCTCCTCCTCCTCCTCCTCCTCCTCCTCCTCCTCCTCCTCCTCCTCCTCCTCTCCTCCTCCTCCTCCTCCTCCTCCTCCCCCTCCCCTCCTCCTCATCCTCCTCCTCCTCCTCCTCCTCCTCCTCCTCCTCCTCCTCCTCCTCCTCCTCCTCTCCTCCTCCTCCTCCTCCTCCTCCTCCTCCTCCTCCTCCTCCTCCCCTGCTCCCGCCTCTCCATCGGACGCCCTGCCGTGGCGGGGCTGCTCTCCCGGCGCCTGCCTACGCTCTGCAGCGAGGCGAGGGGGCCACCGCGGAAGGGGTCGGCGTCCCAGGGGTCGGTCACGCCGCCGCCGCCTCCGTCGTTGAAGGGGAACTGGGACACACAAATAAATACACACACAAAAAATTATCCCCCATATTTTCCCATATTTTCTGGGTTTTTGTCTTCCCCCCCACTTCCCATATTTTCCTATATTTTCTGGGAATCGCCGATTAATTGTGTCTGTGTGTTTTGTTCCCCGCCTCCGTCGTCTTCGTCCTCGTCCGCGTCCTCGGCCTCCTCGTCGTCGTCTGTCGCGTTCGCCCGACTGCGCGCCACGGAGGCGGCGGGCGCACGGCGCTGGAGCGCGGAGGCCTCGCCGAGGACAAACTCGATGCCCAGGGTGCGCTCGAGCACCTCCAGGGCGGGGAAGGGGGGGAGGAAGACAGCTCAGGGGAGGCCTTCGAAACAATGCTTCAAAACTATTGAGTCCGACTTGGGGGGCCATGTAAGACGAAGCCAGGGCAGGGACAACATCGGAGCGGGGTAGATCGGGAATCTCTGAGATCCAGAGGTTCCAGAGGATGTATCCGGCGCCGCGGCCTTTTCAAAGCGTTCTGGAACCCTCTGAGAACGCTCCGGAACGCTCTTGAACGATGTATCCCTGTCCTAGCCCCGGACGAGCTGAACCCGAATGTACAACAAATCACACCCGGTTGAGCCAGATTGCGCAGATGGAGGCAGGACGAGGAGACATTGGACTCCGTGGGGAAAGGCTAGTGCCGGTGCTGAATTGAACCTCCCAGGAGTTGCAACCAGGGGGGAGGAGGAGCGGAGGGCTCTTTCCGCCAGCGCGTGGACAAGTTCGTCGGTGGCTCAGGTCGGCGCGGCGGGCTCTGTCTCCACCGACCGTCCTGTGGAGCAGCCGACAAGCTGCCCAAGGAGGAGGGCAGCAGCTACAGTTGGGGCGTTGAACTAAGGAACCCTAAATAAGGAACGAGGCCCCTTTTCTCCATAAGTTAAACTTCGATCTCCTATCGAAAACATAAGGAAAACCTGAGGCAAGCTGTGAAACACTTAAGGAACTCTGAGCCCCTCCCCAACGAAAAGGGTTCCTTCTTCAGGACCCCGACTGTAGGGCCGCGCCCAAATCGACAGACCAGGTGCGGCCCCATCCGGGAACGAGCCCGAACAGGGCTGGGCGGAGGACCGGAGTGGGACGGGCCGCGAGGAGGAGTGCTGCTCGGTGCACGACACGCGCGGCACACAGCGATGCGCACGCGGGCAAGGCCCGCGGTGTGCAACGACTTATGGAGGGTCCCGCCGATGTGCGCTCGCAGCCCAGACGGAAGACGGGCAGGGGAGGAGGGAGAGAGAGGAGTACAGGAAGGAGGGCGGGCGAGGGAGCAAGAGATGCTGGCCGTGATCGTCCATGCCACTGCCGACAGGCAGAAGGGCCACACGAGGAGTGGCGCAGGGGCTCAAGCGGACGCCCTGCCTGAATGAGCCCGAGCTGCAACCGGCCTCCTTCTCACTGCACGTGCACGTTTGCACATGGGCCCACCTCTGCTGTCGCCAACTGCCCCTTCTCGAACTGGTAAGACCCTGAGCTCCGCCCCCCCCCACGAACTTCATGCGAACCCAGAAGTGTGTGATGGCCACGTTTGCTCTACCGGCAGACGCAGCATGGTGCCTCTGCGCACCGAAACAGAGTTCGCCAGAGCCTGCTGGACTCGTAAGCCTTCGTGCCTCCCATAGTCGCTGGCTCACGTCGCCGCTGGCCAATGTCGGCGTGCTCCCAAAATCGATGAGACAGAAGACGGCTGTTTCAGTACGGCGCCAGTAAAGCAGACCAGCACAGACAGCAGGGATCCGTCGTGCAATATACTCTAGATTTCGTAATAAAGGGAGGGGGGTCTCATTTCGGGGGGGGTCTCTTCCAGGCTATCTTGGAGGGCCTGGGGGGGTCTGGGGACGATGTTTTGGAGGGTTCTCCCACGGGGGGGTCTGAAATGGCTTGT
>CAUYUJ010020128.1:143805-163536 GCA_963575745.1 Prorocentrum cordatum | reverse complement strand
GCACCCTCCCCCGCGCCGTCTCAGCGCCCCCCCGCGGCTCCAGCGCCCGCCCAGTGCCCCCCTCCGCCTCGACCACTTTATTTCGGCACCGCACCCCCCCCCGCTCCGCCCCCTCCCCCGCGCCGTCTCAGCGCCCTCCCGCGGCTCCAGCGCCCGCCCAGTGCCCCCTCCGCCTCGACCACTTTATTTCGGCACCGCACCCCCCCTCCCCGCTCCGCCCCCTCCCCCGCGCCGTCTCAGCGCTCCCCCGCGGCTCCGGCGCCCGCCCAGCGCCCCCTCCGCCCCGACCACTTTATGTCGGCACCGCACCCCCCCTCCCCGCTCCGCCCCCTCCCCCGCGCCGCCTCAGCGCCCCCCCGCGGCTCCAGCGCCCGCCCAGCGCCCCCTCCGCCCCGACCACTTTATTTCGGCACCGCACCCCCTCCCCCGCTCCGCCTCTTCCCCCGCGCCGTCTCAGCGCCTCCTCCCCCGCGCCGACTCAGCGCGCCCGCGCGGCTCCAGCGCCCGCCCAGTGCCCCCTCCGCCCCGACCACTTTCATTTCGGCAAAACCGCCCCCCCCCCCCCCCGCTCCGCCGCCCTCCCCCGCCCGTCTCAGCGCCCCCGCGCGCTCCTGTTCTCGCCGCGCCCGCCCAGTGCCCCCTCCGCCCCGACCACTTTATTTCGGCACCGCACCCCCCCCCCGCTCCGCCCCCTCCCCCGCGCCGTCTCAGCGCCCCCGCGGCTCCAGCGCCCGCCCAGTGCCCCCTCCGCCTCGACCACTTTATTTCGGCACCGCACCCCTCCCCGCTCCGCCCCCTCCCCCGCGCCGTCTCAGCGCCCCCCCGCGGCTCCAGCGCCCGCCCAGTGCCCCCTCCTCTCCCTCACTCCTCTTGTCCCTCTCACCACTCCCGCTCAGCCCTCCCCCTTTCGCCCTCCCGCCCAGTGCCCCCCTCCGCGCCGCCGCCGACGCCGTCGCCGCCGTCGCCGGCCCTCTCACCCCCCCCGCTCCGCCCCCTCCCCCGCGCCGTCTCAGCGCCCCCCCCCCGCGGCTCCAGCGCCCGCCCAGTGCCCCCTCCGTCGCCGCCGACGCCGCCGCCGTCGTCGCCGTCGTCGTCGCCGCCGCCGCCCCGGGCCGAAAGTCTGGTCTGTGGGGGAGGCCCCCATTCAAGTGGCGCATAGCCGGCCCCCGAGAATACACCCGACAGACTCTGCGTGCAAAGCGACTGCCTTGGACAAGCGTTCGTAACACAAGGCCGCCGCGCACTTTGCACCGCGAGCCCCCAGCAGCTGAGTCCGCTCAGTAATTTCTTCCAGCCCTCCTTGGACCCTGGAGGCCTCCCCTTGGAACCCTCTGTAGGCTTCTCGGGCGTCAGTTGGAGGCTTCCTGGGAACCCGTCAAAGGTCTTTGAAGCCATCTTGCGGGGGACGGCCCTTGGAGTCTCCTCGCGCTCGCCCTCTGGAGCCCCTCTTGCGGCCCTGTTTTGTTCACTCCTTCTGCGATGTCTGGCATCCTCTCCCCCCCCTCCTCCTCCACATCCTCCTCCTCCCCCTTCCTTTTTGCGCAAGAGCCATGGCGCACGTGCCACTTGTATTTTTGTCATCTCTGCTGCGGGTACAGCTGTGGCGGAATATTCAAGAAGCTTAGTAAGTCTTGTATCCCAGAGCCCGAAGGGCCCAGGAAGTCAAAGTACGCGTCCTCGGTCTTGAGGGCGCTGCGGAGGGGAAGGCATCCCAGGCTGGCTGGCGTGACGTGTGAAGTGTTCGACCCTGCTGCTGAAGCGAGCGACTCTGAGGCTGGTGATCGGGCCGAGCCCGAGTGGTCAGCTCAGGCCCGCAGGCCGCTTCGGGAGGAGGGTGAGCACGCCCCAGACCAGCAACCCTTTTCAGACAGCTCGGACTGACCTGCACCAGGCGGGTAAACTAGTCTGAGTTTTTTCTTAGCTCAACCCGAGCTGGCTCGGGTTCAGGGCGCCTGTCCATAAGTTGGAGGGGGAGGGGGTCCACCTCCACCTCCTCCTCCTCCTCCTCCTCCTTCACCTCCTTCCCCCCTCCAACTTATGGTGGTGGTGGTGGTCGCGGGGGTCCACGCTGCGAGAAAGCTACGGCGTCGGAGGTCAGGGGAGGAGGAACACAGACCCAGAGAGCCGACGCTTCACCAAACATTGGAGCGGCAGGTTTTTTTTCGGCCTTCGGGGGCCCTCGTTGGGCCCCGGGACCGTCAAAAAGCGGTTCGGGGCGAAAAGCTGGTCTTGGGGAAGTAGTCCAGACCTCCAGGGCCCACGCATCGAACACATAGGAGCGGCCAGATGTCTGGGGAGGACGATCACAGACATGCTCGCGCCGTGCAATCAATCAGGACCAGCAGCAAAACGACCCAGGATGAAAAGCGGGCCCTGGGGAAAGGGTCGGGATTTCTTGAGACTAACAATATGTATAAACATTCACTTTCGGAGTTCCGCGCGGATTGTCTTGGATCTGCGCTGGACCCCCCCCGGCGGCGCCTCTGGCGCGCTCCGCGCGCCAGGGAGGAGCTTATCCAAGAATTCTGCGCGGAGCTGCGAATGTTTCTTCGTTTCCCAGTCGCATGTCTGGGAAGAGGTGCCGATGCCGCCTGCCCTTCCTTGGCGGCGAGCAGAAGGGGATAGGCGGAGGGGGGAAGGCTTCTTAGAAGGAGGCTGCTTCTTAGGAGGCGCCGGCCTTACATCTACAGAGAAGGCCCGCACCTGCTAAGAAGCAGGGGTGCTTCTAAGAAGCCTTCCCCCCTCCCCCTACCCTCCTCTGCACGCCGCCAACTTCCCTTAAGCCGCCACGGCCGGCCGAGCGTGCCGGGACCTGGCCCCGGAGCCAGCGCTGCCCCCTCCCCCAGTAGCCTCCAAGTCTTGGGCCCATCGCTCCCCAGAACAAGCGGCCACTCGCAGGGGGGGGTAGGGGGAGGGGGGAGAGCTTCTTAGAAGCACCCCTGCTTCTTATAAGGCACGGGCCTTATCTATAGATGCAATGCCTGCGCCTTCTAAGAAGCAGCCTGCTTCTAAGAAGCCTTCCCCCCTCCCCCTACCCCCTTGTGCGCGCCACCAAAACAAGTTTTTTGTACCCAGAGTAGTTTTTGATGGTCTCGGGGCCCGGTGAGGCCCCCAGGGGCCGAGAACGACCAAGAGCTTCCAGAGTCGTGCTCTTTCCCAACCCTCCTGCGTGGTGGGTCCTCGTCTTGAATTCGCAGCGCCGCGCGTCGCCTTCCTCTCATCTCCTCTCCTCCTCCCCACTCCGTCCATTTTCTCATCCTCCTCTTCCCCCTTCCCATCACGACAGCCACCACCACTGGCGTCATCATCATCATCATCATCATCATCATCATCATCATCATCATCATCATCATCATCAATTCCTTCTCCTGAGAGAACTTCTCCCTGTCGCACCCCGAGGCAACTTTTAAGGGCGGGCCGGGCGTTTCGCCTGAGACTTCCTCACCATTTATGACCCTGAAGTGAAACATTGGCAACAGTTTCGCAGATGGAGGGCGGGTGGTTTTCAAAATGTGGCATTCGCCTTAGTGCCGCACGCATTCGTTTGAAAAAGCAAGAGTTTCGCGGATTGAGGGCGGGTGGTTTTCAAAATGTGGCTGTCGCATTAGTGCCGCGCACATTCTTTTTAAACATTTGCAAGAGTTTCACGGATTGGGGACGGGTCCTTTTCAAAATGTGGTTCTCGCCTTAGCGCCGCGCACATTCGTTTTGCCCATTTGCAAGAGATTCACAGATTGGGGACGGGTCCTTTTCAAAATGCGGCTCTCGCCTCAGCGCCGCGCACATTCGTCTCTTAGAATTTGCAAGAGTTTCACGAATTGAGGGCGCGTCGTTTTCACCATGTGGCTCTCGCTTTAGCGCCGCGCACACTCGTCTTTTATGTAAAAAATACAGGAGTTTCACGAATTGAGGGCGGGCCGTTTTCAACATGTGGCTCTCGCTTTAGCGCCGCGCACATTATATATACGTATGTATATATATATATATATATATGTTTTTAAAGAACAGCAATGTATTATTTTCTTTTTTTTGTCATTTTGTTTTGTTTTGTTGTGTATATATATATATATATATATTTAACTCATTGCAAGCGTTTTGCGGATCCAGGGCGGTTCCTTTTCAAAATGTGGCTCTCGCCTTAGCGCCGCGCACATTCTTGATACAAAATTCTAGGCGCTTCGCGTATCCCCACCAGTTCTCGGTGGCAGACAGACTCCCTGGGTTTGCCACTTGCACGTCCCTGGGCGTCTTTGCAGACTCCCTGGATTGCACGCTCGCCTGGCCTTTCAGACGCCCTGGGCGCTGCCGTCCCTCGCCGCCTGATCCGCGGCCCCCGCGCGCGCTCGGGAATTTAGTCGCGGCCGCAGCCCGACCGTGACCGCCCGCCGTCGGCGCTTTCCCCTGCGGCTGTAAAAAAAAGTATCCCCACCAGCCCGTCCAGAAACGACGCCCAGGCGAGTAGAGGGTCGTCCTGAGGGGCTTTTCGGCGTCTTGGGGGTGCCTCGGGGGGGCCTCTGTGGGCCGTTCGGGATCCTCTTTGGGGCCTCCTGAGGGCCTCTTGGGGCCTCTTGGGGCCATCTTGGGGCCCTTGGGGGCCTCCTGGGCGCTTCTTGGGGCCTCCTGGGGGCTTCTTGGGTGCCTCTGGGGGGTCTCTTGGGGCCTCTTGGGGGTCTCTTGGGGGCCTCCTGGGGGCCTCTTGGGGGGCCTCGGAGCCATCTTGGAGGAGATCGATCAACGAAGGGGGGTTACCTAATTACAGTCCCCCCCTCAGGAGCCACGATCCTCGTGAGGGGTGTCGAATTTTAGCCCTCCCAGGTGTCGATCTTGGGCGCTCCAACGCGCCGCGGAACCCCCTGTCCAGGTCAGCGGGGAGGGGGTAGGGGGAGGGGTAAACCCCTCCCCGAAAGGGGAAGAAGGAGGGGTGGAAGAGGAAACGCTCTAAACCACCGACGCCCAGAGGGCTGGTGGGATTGCACGAGTTTCGCGTACCAGAAATGGTGTTTTGTAAGGATTTACGATTTTGAGGGCGCAACAGTTACGATGATTCGCGGAGTTGAGGTCCCAGGAATGGCGTTCTGGCGCGATTCAGGGTCGTCAAGACGCAACAGCCAGGTTCATCCGTGGCGTTGGGATACTGAGAATAATGTTTTGGCATGCTTCAGGGTCTTCAAACGGTTGTCTTCCAACGAGGCAGGTCCCTCTGTGGAGGTGAACCGTTGTATGGGGCCTATGAAGAGGGGGCTTAGGGGGAGGGTTTAGTCTAACATCGTTGGTGACTCTTGGGTTTACACTTGTCATCCTCCTCCTCCTCCTCCTCCTCCTCCTCATCATCATGACCACCATCATCATCATCATCATCATCATCATCATCATCACCATCCCCATCATCATCACCATTACCATCACCATCCTCATCACCTTTATCATCGTCACCATCACCATAATCATTACCACCATCACCATCACCGTTATCTTCTTCTTCTTCATCAGCATCATCATCTTTACCATCGCCATCATCGTCGTCATCACCATCATCATCATTACCATCTCCATCACCATCACCATCATCGCCATCACCATCACCATCATCATTATCATCACCATCACCATCACCATTACCATCACCATCACCATCACCATCACCATCACCATCACCATCACCATCACCATCACCATCACCATCACCATCACCATCACCATCACCATCACCATCACCACCGTCATCATCATCATCATCACTACCATCATCATCAGCATCATCATCATCACCATCAATATCGTCATCATCAATCACAACATCACCATCACCATCATCGTCGTACCAGCATCATCTTCATCGTCATCATCATCACCATCACCACCACCATCACCATCATCATCATCACCATCATCATCATCATCATAAACACCATCATCATCACCACTATCACTATCATCATCATCATCATCATCATCATCATCGTTAGTACTATCATCATCATCAGCATCATCACTATCACTATCGTCATAATCATAATCATAATCATCATCATCATCATCATCATCATCATCATCATCATCATCGTCATCATCATCATCATCATCATCATGAATATCATCATCATCATCATCATCATCATCATCATCATCATCAGCATCATCATCATCATCATCATCATCATCATCATCATCATCATCATCATACTCATACTCATCATCATCATCTCCAGATTCTCTACCTCCGTCAGCATTCTCATCACCGTTTCGCCACACCCCTCACACTTCGCGGCCCCACGAGGAGCCCCACCGACGGCCTCAGTGGCAGGGTCCGCATGGTCACCCGCTCCATTTCGGCGCACCACTTTCACGCTTTGTGGCCCCGTAGGGGGCTCCGCCGAAGGCCCCAGTGGCAGAGTCCGCATGGCTACCCACCCCATACCAGCGCACCATTTGCACATCTCGTTTCCCCATGGGGAGCTCCACCGAAGGCCCCAGTTGCAAAGTCCACGTGGTCACCCGCCCCAATTCGGCGCACCCCTCATACGTTTCGTGGCCCCCTGGGGAGCTCCACCGAAGGCCCCAGTGGCAGAGTCCGCATGGTTGGCGCACCACTTACATGTCTCGTGGCCCCACGGGGAGCTCCGCCGAAGGCCCCAGCGGCAGAGTCCGCATGGCTACCTCACACGTTTCGTGGCCCCATCAGGGAGCTCCGCCGAACGCCCCGCCCCAGTGGCAGATTCCGCATGGTTAGCCGCCCATGTCGGCGCACCCCTCATAGGCTTCGTGGCTGGGGAGCTCCACCGAAGGCCCCAGCGGCAGAGTCCGCATGGTTGGCGCACTACTTGCACGTCTCGTGGCCCCACGGGGAGCTCCGCCGAAGGCCCCAGCGGCATTGTCCGCATGGCTACCCGCCCCAATTCGCAGCGGCAGAGTCCGCATGGCTACCCGCCCCAATTCGGCGCATCCCTCATAGGTTTCGTGACCCCATGGGGAGCTCCACCGAATGCCCCAGTGGCAGAGCCCGCATGGTGACCTGGCCCGTCTCGGCGCACACCTCACACGTTTCGTGGCCCCATCAGGGAGCTCCGCCGAATGCCCCGCCCCAGTGGCAGATTCCGCATGGTTAGCCGCCCATGTCGGCGCACCCCTCATAGGCTTCGTGGCTGGGGAGCTCCACCGAAGGCCCCAGCGGCAGAGTCCGCATGGTTGGCGCACCACTTGCACGTCTCGTGGCCCCACGGGGAGCTCCGCCGAAGGCCCCAGCGGCATTGTCCGCATGGCTACCCGCCCCAATTCGCAGCGGCAGAGTCCGCATGGCTACCCGCCCCAATTCGGCGCATCCCTCATAGGTTTCGTGACCCCATGGGGAGCTCCACCGAATGCCCCAGTGGCAGAGCCCGCATGGTGACCTGGCCCGTCTCGGCGCACACCTCACACGTTTCGTGGCCCCATCAGGGAGCTCCGCCGAATGCCCCGCCCCAGTGGCAGATTCCGCATGGTTAGCCGCCCATGTCGGCGCACCCCTCATAGGCTTCGTGGCTGGGGAGCTCCACCGAAGGCCCCAGCGGCAGAGTCCGCATGGTTGGCGCACCACTTGCACGTCTCGTGGCCCCACGGGGAGCTCCGCCGAAGGCCCCCGCGGCAGCGTCCGCATGGGTGCCCGCCCCACTCGCGGCGACGCCTCAGGGGGACTGCAGATCTCTCCATCGGGCCCTGCGTGTGGAGCGCTCCTGCCAGTGGTCGCCACCCGTTTGTGATGGGCGGGGCTCCTCGCCAGGCCGACCTTTCGTGGCCGCGGAGGGGAGTCTTTGGGGTACCCTTCTGTTCCTTCTGGTGGACGACACAAGAGCATCCGACGACACGGGTTGCCGATGGTGGTTACAACTTGCCTGCGACACTTGTGTGTGTGGCACAGATTGGAGGGACAATTTTTCGCGCATGCGACGGCTTCTGTATGAACATCTCAGGCACCACGGTGTAAGGGCCCTGGCCCGCCCGCGCCGACCCTCAAGGGTCCCGCTCCGGCGGACTTGCGCGCTTCGCTTCGCTTCGCTTCGCTTCGCTTCGCTTCTGTTCCTTCTGCTCCCGCAGGTGCGCCTCGAGCACCATCGTGCTGCAGGACCCCCGCGTCTCGCTGCGCCACTTCGAGATCCGCCTCCTCCGCGGCGCTGGGGACGGCGGGCCGCCGTGGCTGGAGCTTCGGGACGAGTCCAGCAACGGCACGTGGCTGAACGACCGGCGCGTCGGCAAGGACCGAAGTTCCAGTCGGGCGTCTCCCTCTGCAGGCTGCGTGTTCAAAAGCAGTCACGCTGGGGACGATTTGTTGTCTATTTCTGGGCATTCTGTGCATATGTTTCGAGCGTTTCTTATTTGTCGTCCAGAATCCGCCTGCAGGAGGACATGCCCGACCTGAATCTATGCCTGCCAGATGGGGTCATAGCAGCTGGTGCCTCTGGCGATCTGATTTTCTCACTCCGGGTGATTTCCACGGATTTCGGCGCCTGGGGTCCTTTCATCGGGCCCCAGGGCTGTCAGATAAAACTACCCCCGGGGAAGGGGTCGGGATCTCTGGGGCCGCGGATGGACCAAGATCCCGCTGGCGGATGTCAGGGTCCATGGCCTCCCAGAGGGGGGCACAGCAGACGGGGTCAGAGGATCGCGCCACATCGCTGACGCATCGGCGTTGCGGGTCGATGTAGAGCTCGATTCTCTCCACGCCGACGTCGCCGACGCCGCCGATGCATCGCCGATGCGTGGGCGACGCGGCGCGGTCCTCCGGCCCAATCTGCGCGGACCCCTCTAGACCAGGGCTCGAGTCAAGCTGTGCTTCGGCGACTTCGTTGGCCGCTCTCGTTTCGCTTTCGTCCTGCAGCACGTGCGGAGCGGAGACAGAAAGGGAACGCGGGGACAGAACGAGCGCGGGAAGCACTTTCCGGGTCGAGACTTGGCAAGGACAGCGGTGCGCCGCTGGCGACGGGCGACCGCATCTTTGTCCTGCCGGCGGCGCGAGTGGGGCAGGGCGAGGCGATAGGCTACATTGTCACCGCCGCTCCAGCGCTGCCAGTGGCGGGCGGCGGGCGGCCGCTGGGGCTCTCGAGGAAGAAACGGCCACACACATCATGGAAGGGGCCCAGGGACACACAAATCAATGCACAAATCCCAGGAACTCCCATATTTTCCCATACTTTCTGGGTTTTCGTCTTCCCCCCCCACTTCCCATGTTTTCCTGGGAATCGACGATTCATTGTGTCTGTGTGGCTTCCCCCCTCCTGAATCATCACGGGTGGTTCAAAGATGGGGTCCTGAAGGATGGGGTCCTCAGGACGAGGTGTTTCAAACAATAGAAGGCCACCCTTGGATCCCTTCCTATCCTTAATGCCCCATGCCGCAGCACCCCATCTTCGAACCAGGGCTGAACCGATACGGTGTTTTGGCGATTTCGTGGGCCGTTTTCGTTGGCTTCGTTTTGCGGCAAATGTGGATTGAAGACAAAACGAGGGAAAACGAAGACAAAACGAACACGAAAAACACCGTTTAGGTTCAGCCCTGCTTCGAGCCACCACCCGCATCAACGTTCTGAGGTCCGCACGGACTCCTTGGGTCCTCGCTGTGCCCGCTCGTGGCGACGTCTCCATCGCCACGCCTGGCGCGTTCCGCGCGCCAGGGATTCAAGGGCTCCCCCGAGGGCGCGAAGTTATTCGCGCTTCGCGCTTCGCGGTCCTCGTTTCTCCTCCCCCTCCTCCTCGTCCTCCTTTTCTCCCTTTGGGGGGGCGGCGCGAGAGCGCGAAGTTATTCGCGCTTCGCGCTTCGCGCAGCGCGAAGCGCGAAGTTGGGAGCCCTAGGGGATTCTTGCTGGCGTCGGCCCAATAACCGGAAGGCGCCAACGATCGTCCTGGGCCCAGGATCGGCGCAGGCGCCCTCCTGGCCTGGCTTCGAAGCCGCGGGCACCAGTCCAGGGCCTCCTCCTCCTCCTCCTCCTCCTCCTCCTCCTCCTCCTTCTCCTCCTCCTCTTCCCTCCTCCTGGTTTAAGCCCACCCAGGATCCGGTGCGTGTGTATAGCTGGCGCCCATCCAGAACAAATCGCGCGGACCCTCAAGAGTTCTGTTTATGGAGTCTTTTCAAGTTGGGCTTGCGAGATTTGGCAAGAGCTCCCGAGCCGCATCGTACACCCTGCATGCAGTCAAGACTGATAGTAAGGATGAGCGACTTTCCAAGGTTACCCTTGCATCATTTCCCTTCGGCCAATCCTTGGTCACCTTCGCTGTCCAGCCCCTCAGGGTACCCTTGGGGCGAGCTGCATCCTTCGGTTGCGCGATGCGACGTCCCTTGGGGCCGAGCCCTAAGGATGCGCGACGGACAGGGCACCATTGGTCATCCTTGGGTGCGTCTCCCCTGCCCTCACGCTCGTGCGCGGGCGCGGCCCCAAGGATGCTGGATGGGCAGGGCATGCTCGGCCCTCCTCGGACCCGTTTTTGCGGGGAAAAGATCTCACAAAAAAACAACACACAAAAAACAAACCACACACAGAAACCAACACAATATAACACACAAAACAACACCCGTTTTTTTTGTGTGTGTTTTTCCCCCACGTGTGTGTTTTTGTTGTTGTGTTGTTTTTCTCCCATTCGCACCAGGGCGCGGTCCTCAGTGTGCGCGCTGGGCAGAGAGCACCTTTGGCCATCCTCGGGCACGTCTTCCCTGCCCTCCCGCTCGCGGGCGGGCGCGGCCCCGGTGACGCTGGCATGGCAGGGCACCCTTGGCCGTTCTCGGACCCGCCTTTCTGCCTCTTCCGGCTCGCGGTGGGGCGCGGCCCTCGGGCTGCGCGCCGGGCAGGGCACCTTTGGTCCCCCTTTGGGCACGCTTTTCCTGCCCTCCCGTTCGGTTGGGCGTGCTGATGTTCGTCTGCTGCCTGGGTTCGGTCGTGGGCTTGCGGCTCGGGGAGGCTTGATGGCGGTGCCGCCGCCCTCGGGTGTCGGGGCCTCGTTGTGCATCAAGGGTCTCGTGAATGCAGGCGGTAGGTTCTTCTCTCCAGGGGTGTTCCTCCTGTTCCTTCTCCTCCTCTTCCGCCTCCTGCTCCTCCTCCTGCTCCTCCTCCTCCTCTTCCGCCTCCCCCTCCTCCTCCTCCGCTTGCTCCTCCTCCTGCTCGAAGAACAACCAACATGGAGATAAACTTTTTGGCGCTCCGCGCGCCAGGGAGGGGGGTCCAGCGCATATCCAAGAAATCTGCGCGGAGCGCCAAACAGTTTATGGTTTATGCCGTTTTTCTTCTGTCAGGATGCGGGTCGAGCAGGACGCCCTTGCGCATTCTGGCCACCTCACCGTGCCCCGCGTCGCACGCCTGTGGAGCGCCATTGAGGATGCGGGTCAGACAGAGCGCCCTTTCGCATCCTTTCCGACCTCTATGGGGCGCCATCTCAAAATGCGGGCGGGGCAGGGCGCCCTTGCGCATCTTGGCCACCTCGGGGGCGACCCTAAGGATGAGTGCTGGGTAGGGTGCCCTTGCGGGTCCTTGCCGCCGTATTCAGCACCGCGCATGTACATCGGGATGCGGGACATTTTCAGGATACCCAGAGCCAGTTGGGCAAGAACGGAGATGTACTCGGGTGCTCTTGCATCCTTCGGTTTTCGGCAGCGCCCCTCTCGAAAAACGACAACACGGCCTTCCACTGCCCTTGCATCTTTGTCGTGCGTCCTCACTGTAAATTTTAACTGTACCGCGGCCGCCAGGCCCAAAGCGTGCTGGTGCTCTCTGGGTGTCCCGTTTCGCGTCTTCAGCGAATGGCCTTGCATGCCGCGGCCATTGGGCCCAGAGTGTGCTGGTGCTCCCTGGGGATCCCTCCTCGTGCTCTTCGGTGGGGATCGCTCGGCGATGTATCGCCGATAGAGATCAGTCCTGGGCCCCCGACGGCGAAACTGCGCAGCGGGCTATCAGGCCCCCACCGTCGGCGATGAGGCAACTGGGGGTCGATGCGTCCCCTCTGAGCCTATCCCCGCCCATGCAGTTTCTCTTCCTCCAGGCTCGAGCACGAGTTCGCGGAGGGCGTGAGCTGCAGGCTCTGCACCGAGGCGCCCGTGCACCGCTGCCTCACCGCGGTGCCCTGCGGCCACCACTTCGACCTCGGCTGTCTGGCCGTGTGGCGGAAACGGTCCGCCAGGTGCCCTGAGTGCGGCGAGGGCATCCGACAGGCGTGCCTCGTTGTTTGTTTGGTGTTTCTTGTTGTTAGTCGGTCTCAGTTGTTTCCAAGTTGTGTGTACCTGTGTTTGTACATGTGTGCATCTGTATGTGTGTGCATGTGCATGTGCGTGTGTGTGTGTGCATGTGTGTGTGTGTGTGTGTCTGTGCCAGGGTGGGCCCCAAACAGTGAGACGTTGCACGGTTGATGTGTGAGCTACGCCACGTAATCTGTGAGGCGTGATCTATGGGTTGCCAGCTGTGACGTTTAGGTTCCGCGGCGCAATCTATGTGGTGCAAAGTATGTGGTGGGAGCTATGCGGGGTAAGCCATGTGGTGTAAGCTATGTGGTGCAGTATGTGGTGTGATGCGGCCTGAGCTGAGTGAGGCAATTTCAGTTGTACGAGCTGTGACATCTGCGCTGTGCTGTGGATTCCATGACCTACGAGGTGCAAGGTCTGTGGTGCAATGCTTGTGGTGTGAGCTGCGCAGTGCATGCGCGGAGTGCCCACGAGGCGCCCACGAAGCGGCAGCGTGGCGGCACCTCGGCGGGCCCTTCCAGCGCACGAGGCGCCCACGAAGCGCCCGCGGGCGGTGGCGTGGCGAAACCTCGGCGGACCCACCCAGCGGCCGGGGCGCCCACGAGGCGCTCGGGGGCGGCAGCGTGGCGAAACCTCGGAGGGCCCGCCCAGAAGAAGAATGCGAACCAATCACAATACCGATCATAATAATAAGACGACGGCTCCGAATAATACGCATAACTACTGATACCAATAATACGGCTACTATTAACAATCCGAATAACAGTAAGACGGATACTAATCGTATTCACAACCACAGCAATTTCAGTAACACGAAAAGAATACGAATACTTTGGCACCGCATAATACAAAAAAAACATAATGGTACGACTGAGCGTACTACCAATACAAATACTAGTACGAATAAAGTATTAACACTAATACCACACATATTGCTCATACGAATATCAAGCATAATGAGAGGAATATGTTCATAACACTAGTAATACCAGTAAAAATCATAAGAACACTACGAACAACAATAAGACGTTTGCGACACATCATAATACTATTACAAATAATACTAAAGCGCAATTAATACTAATACTAAACGTAATACTGCTATGCATACGAGGAGGGGGAAGAGGAGGAGGAGGAAGAGGAGGAGGAGGCGGAAGCGGAGGCGGACTACTACTATTCATAAGAAGACGGATCAAACAGGGGAGGATGAGGAAGAGGAGAGGAGGAGGCAGAGGAGGAGGAGGAGGAGGTGGAAGCGGAGGCGGAGGCGAATAATAATAAGGAAGAGGAGGCGGAGGAGGAGGAAGAGGAGGAGAAGGCGGATCGTATTATTATTCATCATAATAAGAGTAAGACGATTAATACTACGAATGCGACTACTACGAATAATAAGACGAACAATAAGAACACATGATACGACTCATTATAATAAAACGTAAACTCAGACGAAGAATAATGCAAGCACGAATCAGACGAATACTACTAACACGAGTCGGCATAATAACAATACTTCGAATCATAATACTAACAATAATAAGTGGAGGAGGAGGAGGAGAAGGAGGAGGAGGAGGAGGAGGAGGAGGAGGAGGAGGAGGAGGAGGAGGAGGAGGAGGAGGGGAGTAGCAGGAGGAGGAGGATGAGCGGAATCGGAGGCGGAGGCGGATGAGGAGGATAAGGAGGAGGAAAAGTAGGAGGAGGAGGACGAGGAGGAGGAGGAGGAGGAGGAGGAGGAGGGGGAGGAGGTTCAGGAGGGGGAGGAGGAGGAGGAGGAGGAGGAGGAGGAGGAGCGAGGGAGGAGGGAGGAGGAGGAAGGAGGAGGAGGAGGATTTGTCCGCGAGGCTTCAGCTGCTTGTGATTCTGGCAGCTCAGGCGACTGAGCTGGACAGGAGCAGGTGGCACTGCAGCGAAGGAGACACCTGCTGTGGAACTTAGCCATGTCCGAGCCCGATCGTGCACAGCAAATGCACTATGTTTGGGCGTGCCGGCCCATCCGTTATCGATGCTTTGTCCCACCATGTGGGATAACGGAGGTGCAGTTTAACAGAAAAGGTCTTGCAACATCTTGCTGGTGAAGCGATTGCCAGCAACATGGAACAACATAATATTGACATGATTTTCCAGCGAATTAACACACAACCCTAAGACGCAACGAACATGTCACGAATTTCGGTCTGCATTAGTCCGATCCCGACCCAGCCTCCACCCCGCGCTCAGGCCCCGCACTCCCACTGGGGCTGCCTCCAGCAGCTCTTAGTAACCTCCGCACCTTCGCGTTGAAAGTGCTGGTCGGTGGCGTCGGTGCTGGGCAGAGTGGCGCACTATCATCCTCATCAGCGAGCTGTTCTCGCACGATGCGGAGGGCGACACGCTCAACGCAGCTATCAGAAGGCTCCGCGGCATCAGGCTCCGAAGGGGGAGTCTCTGCCGCCGGGGCTTCGCCAAGAGCCAGAGGGGCTTCGAGGCCCACGAAAGGGGCAGCAAAAACTGAGGGTGCAGGAGACGGGGCCGCTGGTACAGGCTTGACCTGCTCGGCTTCCGCGCCCTTGGGAACCTGAGCGCGCGAGGGCTGAATCGCTGGGTGCTGGGTAGCCGACCGAACGAGAGCTGCCGCGATGCCATCGATCCGGCGTTCTTCGCCAACCGAGGGGTAATCGGACGCTGCGCCGCTCGCGCGAGGAATAGGGACTGGCTCGCCGCCTTCTCTCATGACCGTCGTGAACAATGTCTCATCATCCCGAGGAGGGAGGAGGAGGAGGAGGAGGAGGAGGAGGAGGAGGGGGAGGAGGTTCAGGAGGAGGAGGAGGAGGAGGAGGAGGAGGCGGATGAACGAGGAGGGCGGAGGGAGGGGGATACATATATATATATATATATATATATATAGATACATGTATGTGTCTGTCTGTCTGTCTGTCTGTCTGTCTGTCTGTCTGTCTGTCTGTCTGTCTGTCTGTCTGTCTGTCTGTCTGTCTGCATGCATGCATGCATGCATGCATGCATGCATGTATGTATGTATGTATGTATGTATGTATGTATGTATGTATGTATGTATGTATGTATGCATGTATGTATGTATATATACATATATACATATATATATATATATATATATCCCGGCGGAAGAGGATCGGGGCCGCCAGGAGTGTGCCTGCGCCCTCCATGGGGGCTCTGGGCCTCACCCTCCGTGTGTTTTTACAGGGTTTCGGCGTTCCGGGGCTTCCGAGGCGCCAGCGGCGACCCCAGACCTTTTGTTGACCTTCGGACGGAGGCCCAAAACCAGCCCCAGAGCGCTCCAAGACGGCCCACGACGCCTCCTACACCGTACCAAGACGGCCCCAGAGAGCTCCAAGCGGCCCCCACGACGGCTTAAGAGGGCCCCAAGACGGCACAAGAGGCACCGCAAACGGTCCAAGCGAGTTCCGACACGGACCCCGAGAGGTGAAAAAAGAAGCTCACAGAGGCCCTCAACATGCCCAGGCCGCCCAAGAGGCCAAACAAGGCCCCGAGATAGACCAACACATACCCCAAGAGGCTTGAAAAAGTGCGTCTCACCGTGCTTCTCGTCCGCCTTATAACCTTCCTGCTCCTCTTTTCTTCTGGTTGTCGAGCTCTCTCCCGGTCTCAGGAAATATATTCCCAGAGCTGCCAGGAACAGCATTCCTCGAGATTTGTTTGTTGTTCTTCGCCGCCCTGCTCCATCGTTATTCCCTGATCCTCCGCCTGCTGGGGCTGCTCTTCGTGCTACTCCCGCACCTCCCCCTTCCCCCTCCTCCCGCTCCCCTTCTCCTCCTCCTCACCCCCCTGCTTGTGGAGCTCTCTCCCGGTCTCTCGAAATATGTTCCCAGGGCGCTTGCTGGGAACATACTTTCTTTGCTTGCGTTCGAGTGTTTCTTTTGTTCTTCGCCACCCTGCCCCTTCGTCTTTCTTCCCATGTCCTCCTGCTGCGGCTGCTCTTCATGCTACTCCTGCACCTCCCTTTGTCCTTCTTCTACCTCCTCCTGCTCCCCCTGAACCTCCCTTCCTCCCGCTCGCCTTCTTCTCCTCCTCACCCTCCTTCCCTTCCGCCTACTCCTTATGTCCTGCTCGTCCTGCTCCTCCTCCTTTTCCTGCCGCTCACCTTGTCCTGCGTGTCTGTCCTCCTCGTCCTTCTGATCCTCCTGCTCCCCCCCTCTTCTTCCTCCTCCTCCACCTCCTCCTTCTCCTCCTCCTCCTCCTTCTCGAGATTCCTCCTCCTGCTCTAGCCCTCCTCCTCGTTCCTGTCCTCCTCCTCCTTCTCGGGCTCCTCCTCCTGCTGTCACGAAGTATGTTCTCGGGGAGCTTCCTGGGAATATAAGTCCGCGTGCCTCCCTTTCTCCATCTCACCGATATTATCCTCCTTCTCGTTCCCCCCCTCTTCTGTCTCGGGCTCCTCCTCCTCCTGTCGTGCAAGATGTTCCCAGGAAAACTCCCCGGAACATGAGTCCCATCCCCTTGCTCAAGCGCCTGATCCCTCCTTGGCGGCCCTTCCCCCGCCTCCTTCTTCCTCTGATCCTCCTCCTCTGGCTGCTCTTCCTCCTATTCCTGTTCCTCTCCCTCTTCTTCGCCGCCTCTAGTGCATATATATATATAGTTATATATATATATAGTTATATATATGTATGTATACTATAAGCGGACGCGGAAGCGGATGAGGACGAGGGGGGCGAGCAGAAAGGCCAGCGGCCTCTTGGATTCCTGGATGCCTCTCGGCTCGGAGTCTCTTCGGTTGTCTCTCTTGATCTTGTAGCTTCTTAGAACCGCGTCTGGAGTCTTTGGGGCCTCCTTGCCCTTGAGGTGCCTGTTCCTCGGGGGAGCTTCTTGGGGCCCCTTTCGAGGTTCCTTTGAGGGCCTCTTGAGGGCCTCTTGGGGGCTTGTTTGGGGCTCCTGGGCGCCTCAAGCGAGGCCCTCTTGGCGTGCTCTTAGGGACCGAGGGCATAGCAGGCCACTGCTTTTCTTGTGTTGCCGCCTTCCAGCCAGCAGAAACACAACCGTGGTTGTGGTCATTTTCGTTAAGCTTGGCACCGGGGAAATGACCGCAACCACTGCTTTTTGTTCGGCGGGCTGGAAGGCGGCGCAAACAAGAAGCAGCGGCTGTGGTCTTTTTCCCGTCCCGCAACGTCCAGCGAGGGGGTCCACGCGCGCCCCCGCCCCATGTCGGCGCGCCCCCCGCGCGTTTCGCGGCCTCCCGGGAGCTCCGCCGAAGGGTCTGGGGGGGGGCCCGCGTGCGCCCCCCGCCCCACGTCCGCGCATCCCTCCCAGTGGAGGAGGAGGGAGGAGGAGGAGGAGGAGGAGGAGGAGGAGGAGGAGGAGGAGGAGGAGGAGGAGGAGGAGGAGGAGGAGGAGGAGGAGGAGGAGGATGAGGAGGAGGAGGAGGAGGAGGAGGAGGAGGAGGAGGAGGAGGAGGAGGAGGAGGAGGAGGAGGAGGAGGAGGGAGGAGGAGGAGGAGGAGGAGGAGGGAGGAGGAGGAGGAGGGAGGAGGAGGAGGAGGAGGAGGAGGAGGAGGAGGAGGAGGAGGAGGAGAGGAGGAGGAGGAGGAGGGAGGAGGAGGAGGAGGAGGAGGAGGAGGAGGAGGAGGAGGAGGAGAGGAGGAGGAGGAGGAGGAGGAGGAGGAGGAGGAGGAGGAGGAGGAGGAGGAGGAGGAGGAGGAGGAGGAGGAGAGAGGAGGAGGAGGAGGAGGAGGAGGAGGAGGAGGAGGAGGAGGAGGAGAGGAGGAGGAGGAGGAGGAGGAGGAGGAGGAGGAGGAGGAGGAGGAGGAGGAGGAGGAGGACTGAGGAGGAGGGAGAGGAGGACGAGGGAGGGGGGGAGGAGGAGGAGAGAGGAGGAGGAGGAGGAGGAGGAGGAGGAGGAGGAGGAGGAGGAGGAGGAGGAGGAGGAGGAGGAGGAGGAGGAGGAGGAGCTGGAGCTGGAGCTGGAGCAATCGGACGTTGTCCGTCGAGAAAAGGGCGGGGGCCTGGGGAGGGCCATCAAAATTTTGCCAGCCGTGCCGAGGGGGGCGACATCCCTCGCACGCTGCGACAGGCCCTCCCCAGGACAATTTACTCTTCAACAGTGCTTGCACTGCGCCACGCGGCGCCGCCAGGAACAGCCCCAGGGGAAGCGCGGTTATCATCGCGCCACGCGCGGCCCAACGGCCCAGGGGTCCACGGGGGACACGCCCGCGAGCGCGCCGAGAGCTCGCAGCAGGCCCAGCCTCAGCGCGCGCGGAAGGCGAGCTTCGCGGCGCGCAGGGCGGCGTCGTCGTCGTCGGAGTCGCACTCCCAAGGCGGCCTCTTCAGGGCCAGCTCGTTGCCGTCGCTCGAGGCCGACACGGCTTCCTCCTGCTCCTCGGTGGCGTTGCAGTGTGGGTCGCACTTGATGTACTTCTTCATCAGCTCGCCCGTGCTTTCGGAGTCGCCGAGGGCGTACCTGTCGTTGGCGTGGACCTCCGTCTTCATCAGGATGGGGTTGTCGATGCCCTCCTGCACCACGTCCCCGATCTTCTGCTTGTCGCCGTCCTCGGGGTGCGGCTCCTTGAGCTTGACCTCCGAGGGCGTCTCGCACTTCATCACCTGCTTCTCCTCGGGGCCATCGTGCAACAGGACCAGGACGTCCCCATCGTTCTTCTTCGTCAGGTGGTCCTGCTTCTCGGGGTCGTTCTTGGTCACTCCCTTGTAGAACCGAGTGTTCTTCAGGATCAGGACGTCCCCGTCGCTCATGGCCGCGATCCTCTCCTGCACCTCGTTGGTGGACTGGCAGCCTGGGTCGCACAAGATGTCATTCTTCATCTGCTCCTCATTCTTGTCGGGGTCGTGCAGGGACTTCCCTTTGTAGAAGCGAGTGTTCTCCTGGACCAGCACATCCCCGTCGCTCATGGCCGAGACCAGCTCCTTCGCCTCCTCGGTGGCCTTGCTGTCTGGGGCGTGGTCGCTGGCCTTCTTTATCCGCTTCCCCATCTGCTTCGCAACTGGCTGAAGCGAGATTGTCTCCTTGAGCTCCTCAGTGGCAGTGCAGATTGGGGCGCCCTTGATGTCCTTCTTCGCCCCCTTCACGCTCAGGGCGTTTGGCTGCTCCGACGCGTCCTCGGAGTGGGAGTCTCTGCTGCTCGGCACGTCGGTGGACGCCTCCTCGGTCCGCATGGCCCCGACCGCCGCCGCCGCCAGCGCAGCATCCCGGGCCACCTCCAGCGCGGGCGTCGCGGGCGGGGCCCTGCCATGGCGCCCTTGGCCTCCGCGCCGCCCGACCCGCCGCGCCGCCATGGCAGCAACAGGGAGGCCACAGCCATGGAGGCCGCGCGCCACCGCGCCTGCGCTGTGGGGCCAGGCGCCGGTGGCGGCCTCGGTCACTGCCTGGAGCCGCAGTTCCTCCTCGGCAGCCGCCTGCCGCGGGGCGAGGCCGTCGGCGCCGGCGCGCGCGCGCCCCGCTGCAGCGAGGAGGTGCGCCTCCACGGCGTCGCAGCTCGACGCGGCCGCCACGAGCGTGGCGCAGGCGGCCGTTGAGCCCTCGGCGCGGGCGCTCGCCGCCGCGGCCCTGCACGCGCCTGCCGCC
>CAUYUJ010020128.1:106905-121905 GCA_963575745.1 Prorocentrum cordatum | reverse complement strand
CGGGGAGGAGGAGGCGGAGGAGGAGCAGGAGGAGGAGGAGGAGGAGGAGGAGGAGGAGGAACAGGAGGAAGAGGAGGAGGCGAAGGCGGAGGCGGAGCCGGAGCCGGAGCCAGAGGCGGAGACGGAGGCGGAGGCTGGGCTGGAGCCGGAGATGGACGTGGAGGCGGAGATGGACGTGGAGGCGGAGGCGGAGGAGGAGGCGGAGGAGGAGGATGAAGAGGGTCAAGCGGAGGAGGACGCGGTGCAGGAGGAGGAGGAGTACGACACATAACGAACATACTAATACGAATCATAATCATACTGCTAGGAAAAATGTTAATATGACGAATCAGATTAAGAAGGAGGAGGAGGATAACAATACGAACGTTAATACTATGAACCATTATACATCGTCGCGCTGCTAAGATTATTATGATCTTTATTCCGAAGAAAAAGATTACGACTAATAGTATTAATACTACGAGGCATATTAATACTTATACTGAGAAGACTCATCATTTTACGCAGGTTATGAAGAATACCACGACGAATCAGAAAACTGATACGAATACTAAGAAGAGCGAGCCATATTAAGACTAGTAATACGAGTGCTAACAACAGTAAACATACCAAACATAATACTAGTCCGAAGAAGGCAAATTATATTCATGAGACGACTAATAAACATAATATTACCAACAATGTTGCTAATGATCATTCTTGTAACAGTAAAACAAGAAAGAAGAATAGTATGACTAATCGTAAGTTCTCAATGGTCATCGTAACAAATCATAAAGAGGAATAGTGCGAACACGAATCATCATGTTGATACTGCAATGAGTGCTAGCTAGCAATGCAAGAAACAGACTACGGCGAAGACGAATCATATTACAAAGAAAATTAAGATACCCAAGAAAACAAACCCAATCATAATCGTTTTCGGGCTGTAGGGCTACAGGGCTATAGGGCTATAGGGCTATGCGCTATTAGGCTATTGGGCTATTTGGCTATAGGGCTGTAGGGCTATGGAGCTATTGGGCTATAGGGCTATAGGGCTATATGGATATACGGCTATAGGGCTATTGGGCTATAGGGCTATATGGCTATAGGGCTATAGGGCTATGTGGCTATAGGGCTATAGGGAGATAGAGCACCTGGGCACCCGGGCACCCCCGGGCTCCTCTGGGCACCCCAGGTCATTTCCGGGCACCCCACCTCCGGTCACCTCTGGGCACCTCCGGGCACCCTTTGGAACCCGGGCACCCGGGCCCGCCGCCGAAATCGGCGGCTCACCTAATCGTATGAATCCGCTAGGACTCCTACGGAGGCAAGCTCTGATTGTGGAACTACTCATAGGAAGAATTTGATTACGAATCGGAAAACGAAACATAATCAGATTACTCATGCTAGTTCTAACAATCCCGATGTTACGAAGCAGAAACATAACAGCAATATTGCAAATGATAATAAGAAGGAGATACTGATGATGAGGAGGAAGAGGACGAGGAGGAAGAGGGATGGGGGAAAATGGAACAGGGAGGAAGGATCAGATGGAAGGGAAAAGGGGGGAGAGAGGGAGGGAGGGAGGGAAGGAGTGAGGAGGGAGGAGGGATGTGGTGGAGGAGGAGGAGGAGGAGGAGGAGGAGGAGGAGGAGGAGGAGCAGGACGGGGACGCCCGCCGAACTACTTCAGGACTTCGTTGGCCTCTTCGAATACGTGGAACCAGTAGCCGTTGCGATCAATGATATCGTTTCAGCTGGCCTCGACGTCGGCCTTCCAGGACGAGCCCGCAGACGTCAAGGTGAGTAACGTACGTAATTCGGGTCCCGTCTTCGGCTCGCTTGGGGGGGCCCTTCATACCGATGATGGCGAGTGGTATGCGCACTCGGATCTCAGCGGAGCCATTGCCATACGACGCCAGAGGCCACGAGGTGCATCCCCGGGCCCGTCGTGCAACGAGCCGGACCCCTCCCTCGCCCACCAATGCGAGGCAAAGCGGAACAGCAAGTCCTCGCTAGCCTGCGGCGGAGGCTCTTCCGGTGGAGTGCCAACACGATTGCGGCGGGCCCGCTCGTCGGCGAAGCGCGGCATCTGCGGACGGCAACACAGCCACAGAGGAGGCCGAGGGAGACGCGGGCGGCCGCTGGAGAGTGGAGCAGCAGGGATCTCCAGCGGCCATGCGGGCGTCTCTGCGGGCTCCACGGGTGCCACCCTCGCTGCGCGAGACGGAACGACAGGAGGACCCACCTGCGGCGAGGGAGACCGCAGTCGGACCGAAGAGGTTCACGACGGCAGCCTGACAGGAGCAGCAGCCGAGCAGGGCTGGACCTAAACGCTGTTTTGGCGGTTTCGTGGGCCGTTTTCGTTTCGACTTCGTTTTGCGGTAGAGGTGGATTGGAGACAAAACGAGGGACAACGAAAACAGAACGAAAGCGAAGAATATCGTTTAGGTTCAGCCCTGCAGCCGAGACGCCGGCAGGGCGGACGACCTTGGGAGCAGGAGCACAAGATGCGGGCGGCTGCGTGGGGACGGCTCCAGCTGCAGGGCGCCACCTCTGGAACCCACAGGTGCGCGTCAGCAGCGGTGCTAGACGAGCAGTGTTCGCGGTGGCCCGAGGCGTACTCATCTCGGGTATAGCCAGGACCCCGGGTAAGGGGACCCGGTTAGTGGCAGGGCCTTGGGGCCCCTCAATTGGCCAGATTCATTAAACCAGGTTTGCCGTATTTGGTGTTTTTCGGGTGACGGCAGTTCCGGTTAGTGGAAATGGGGCGCGGGGGCGCCCCCGGTACAAATCACTAAACCAGGTTCCACTAAACCCAGTTCTGCCAACGCCTGACCATCCGCCGGCGGCGGCGGCCGAGCCGTTGGGGATCTCCCAATCTCGGCCGCGAGCTTGGCCGCGGCCTGGCCTGTTGGCATCTCTGGGGGCTGCGCGCCCAGGTCTCGCTCTGGATCCCTGTGGAGCGCCGGCGCCGGAGGTTGGCCAAGCTGCTGGTGGCCCCGTCGCCCACGGGGGCCCAGGAGCAGGGCAGCGGCTGCGCCGCCGTCTCGCCAGGCGCCTGCACGCCCTCCGCAGACGCCCTGCACCCAGAGGCCAGGAGGTGCCCAGCCTGCAGGAGATGCCGGGCAGGGAGAGGGCACCGCACTGCCCATGAACATCTCAGGGCCTCAGCCGTGTGGAGGCAGAGGTTCCAGGCGCGGCAAGGCGCAGAGCTTTGGCGCGTCTGTCGTACCCAGGGGAGCAGCTAGGTCATTGCCGCCCCCCTCCTCCGACCTCCGAAACCCTTCTTAGCGTATCGTCAGACTCAGCGTGCAACCCCAGCCTCAGCCCTCGGCCGTAGCCCAGTCCTCCGCCCTCGCCCTCGGGCAGCAACCCTCGCGAAGGGCGCGACGTCTCGCGCGTCCTCGGGGCCGCGCGGGCGCGCGCGGCGTAACTGTGAGAGGCAGTCATCGATCCCCCTTCTTCGGCGAGACTATGTCGGCTCGTCGCCCCTGGAAGTGGTGCCCCGCCCCCCAGGCCCCTCGGGGTGGGATCCCACCAACATCATGCCAGTATTCCAACAAGACCCCCATCGGATTCCGGGATCCAACTTGGGAGCCCAAGAGGATTACAACACGAGCCCCGCGAGGGTCGCCCTATACTTTTGGGGGGCTCTTGCGGGGGAGCCTTTTGTCAGATCGTGGGGGCATGCTGCAGCAGTCTGATGCAGGAGTCCTGTGGAAGAGTGATGTGGGCGAGTGAATCCATTGGGGGAGAACCATCGGGGAACTCCTGTGGGGCAGCCTTACAGTTTGATGGGGGGTCTTCTGTGGAAGTCTGGCGCGGGAGTCCCAGTGTGCGGGTCTTGCGTCGGAGGTCCATGCGGGGAATCCGACGGGGGAGTCCTTTGGGGGATTCCCTGGTGCGGGAGTCCCAGGCATGAGTCTTACGGAGGAATGATATGGGGATTCCTGCGGTTAGCGAAGACGCCGCACCGCCTCGTGGAGCACCCTTCCTGAGATCCGACGGCACGAAGCACACGCAACATCGCGAAAAGTCGGCGGGGGGTCTGAGGTGACCCAGCATTGGCTCTTGGCCAGCAGGAAGGGCCGGGAGGTTCGGTTCCTCTGGGAGCCGTACGCTTTTTGTTTGGTCTTTGCTCTCTGCTTCTTGCTGTGTATGGTTTGCTCACTGCACTGTCTGTGGCTCTGTCCCGCCCTGTGGTGCACGTGTGTGCAGATGCACACGTGCGCACCGTGGCTCGCCCTCCTCGTCCCCCGGAGGCCGTTCTCGGGCCCCGGGGCCGCCAACACACACAGCCGGGGGCACCGCGTGGACCGTGCGCGAGGGGCCCAGCGACGGATTTTGCGAGCGGATGCTTCGTGCTTCCCCCCTGTCTTGATCGATTCTCTCGGGGCCCCTCCCTAGGGGAACGAGAAATGGCATAAACATGCAAACTCGGAGGTCCGCGCGGATTTCTTGGATCCGCGCTGGAGCCCCCTAGCGGCGCCTGCGGCGCCGCCCCTGGCGCGCTCCGCGCGCCAGGGATGGGGGGGTCCAGCGCGGATCCAAGAAATCCTCGCAGACCTCCGAGTTTTTATGTTTATGCCATTTTTCGTTCCCCTACCTCCGGCTCGGACCCATTGGCCGCCTCCAAGAGGGAGGCGGGCGGGCGAGGGGGCGGAGGCTGCAGGGCGCCGAGGGGAGGAATGGGAGGAGGGTGCGAGGACGAGGGAGGCGGGGGAGTCGGAGGAGCGGGGGGAGTGCGGAAGGGACGACTCGGGGGGGGCGGTAGGAGGGGTGATAGGAGAGATTGAAGAATAACCATTCCATGGAAGTGCGAACAGGAAGGACGTGCAGTGGACTTCATTCGCGACGCCTGATGCTGTCACGGCGAGTGCAGCGACCGGGATTTTTTCGGCGCAGGGCGTGGAACGTATGGTGCCGCAGCGGGGTTGCCCACAGTGGCGTTGCACAGTGTGGCTCGGGCCGTGGAGAGTCAGGAACGCGCCAGTTGCTACATACGGTCAGGATCTTCGGCTCGGTGTGTCGCGCCTAGGGGGCCACATGCGAACCCTACCCCTACCCCCTACGGTTTCTGAGGGGGAGGGTGGGGCTCACTTCGTTCGGGAGCTCACGAGCGAAGTGAGCCCCGTCCTCCCCCTCAGAAATCGTGGGGGGTAGGGGTAGGGTTCGCATGTGGCCCCCTAGCGCCGCTGGTTCGGGCCCACCACGCTTCTGAGCGAGCCTCTGTCCACGTCCCAGCCCCCGAGCGTCAGCGTCCCGAGCCGCTGCCCGCCTCCCGCACCGCGGAGCGGAGCGACGCGTTTTGTCCGCTCGCGCGTCGCCAGGGCCACCGTCGCGACATGCTTAGCAGAGGTTCCCGACCGGAGCGTGGGTCGGGCCGTGGAGTCGGGAGCCTCGAGACGGGGGTCAGTGCAGACGGGGGTGAGCCAGGGCGCCGGATCCTGCAGGATCCTGCGAAGACCCCCTTTGGCTGACCCGGGTTAGCGAGCCGCTCGTGGCCGCGAGGCGGCCGCGCCTATTGGCTGACCCGGGTTTGCGAAAACCTGCGTTGCAGTTTTTTTCCTGCATTGCAGTTTTTGGTTTCCTGCTGACCCGGGTCTGGATTGACCCGGGTCAGAAGATCCCCGATGGAGAATCAGGAACGCGATAAGTTCCACGCGAAGCACGGGCGGGCATTCAAGAGACTCAGAACATGTCTTGGTCGCGGCATATGCAGTGAGGTGGCGGGCGTCCCGCGACAGCTGCTGCATCGTCTTCGCTGAGCGTGGGAGGTTTTTTTTTTTTTTTTTGTTTTTTTTTTGTTTTTTTTTTTCCTTCGTCTTCTTCTTCTTCTTCTTCTTCCAACACGTTGAAGCATGCTCGGTCCTTCAGAGTGATGCTCCCGCTGCAGCGCTTGCCGCATGTCAGGATCGGTGCGGACGTTTTCGCGCCCCGAGCTGCGATCTGTCTGACGATCCCAGGGCACAGTGAAGGCCCCCAGAGGCCAACAACTGGCAAAACCTGCCGGCGCATCTCCTTTCACGCCGCGAGGAGGTCTGGGTCCCCCCCCCGACGCCCGAGCTCAAAGTCCGAGCCCGAGCCCGAGCCGCCGCTCGAGCACCAGCCTGAGTCTCAGCCCCCGTGCCCAGCCCCGACCCGAGCCCGAGGCCGAATCAGATCCGCAGCCACAGCAAAGCCGACAAGCAGATATCTGCACGGCAGAGCAAGTTGCACGACGGAGTGAGATGTCTGAGCAGAATTGACATTCGTATATCGAGATCGGCGCTCTCAGGAGTTCAAACTGAATCTGAATGCAGTTCACCATCCAACGGTCTGACAAGCAGCTGTACGGCTATTCTGAATCTCGAAATCCAGCAGAACAAATGCCGCCATTTTTGCTCATCATCCTGGCTGCGCGAGAAATCCGACCGTGAACCAAACCTCCGGGTGGGTTTTGGAGGTCATCGCGGCGATCGCGGTAGCCTCAAATCGGGGCAAGGTTTTTGGCCAGGAGTTGCATGGCCCCTTCCCAGCCCCCCCCCCGCTCTGCGAGTTAGACGCAGCTCGCCATCACCATTATCATTATCATCATCATCATCATCATCATCATCATCATCATCATCATCATCATCATCATGCCATCATCATGTGATCGTCATCATCATCAGCGTTATTATCATTATCATCATTGCCACCAACATCATATTCGTCATCATCATTATCACCATCATCACCATCATCATCATCATCACCATGCTCATCACCATCACCAGCATTGTCATCATCACATATCTATATCTAGCGAAAGAGTGCTGACAACTTATGTCCAACATTGACAGGTCTGATTCATCGGTTATGAGTCGCTGGTCATTCAACCGCATCACTCGGCGTCACCCCAACATACTTATACTATGTATTCGTCGCCTCCCCAGGGGCGACGCACGCACCGAGAAATCTGACAGTAAATGCGTTGTGGCGGGCGCTTCCTGGCCAGACCGCTCGGGAAACGATATTCTCCAAGATGAGCACACTGCATGTTCGGGCCAGACGCGCGACTCCAAGGAGGACATGTAGTATTAGTATGGGGAGGGGGGGGGGGAAGACGAACACAGCTTTCAGTGTGCTGGAGTCCCTCCCCCCCGGTGTACTCACTCGTCATCCTTCTTCTGCTCCTCCACCTCCTCCTCCTCCGCCATGGAGACTCGGGATCCTCCTCTTCATTATCCCTCTCCTCCTCTCCCTCCTCCGTCCTTCACATCCTCCTCCACATCCTCCCTCCCTCAGACGCGCGCCTGCCGGGCCACCTCGCCCACCTGGCGCACGTGGTCCCCTTTGCGGACGCAGGCCCCCGATAGCGGGGCGGGCGGGTGCTCGCGCGCGGCCCGAGCCTTGGGGGGGAAGGGCAGGGCTGGCGACACGGGGTCGACGGCAGGGCTCACCTCGATTCCTCCGACTCGATGCGATTCGATCTCGATTGGTTCCGAGTCCGATTCCGATTCGAGTCGACCTCGGAATCCGATTCGCGTGCACATTAAGTGCCCGCCACTGTGCCTGCACGGAGTGGGCGTGCTGGAACCTGGGCCGGGCACGGGAACGGACAGAGCGGGAACGTGGAGCGGATATTGCACACGGTCTCGGGGGTTCGGCGGCCGTTTACGCGGCAGCGATTTGGACACAAGGATTGCCATGCATGCTTGTTGGAGCAAACTGGAGCGCGAGTCACGGTAGGACGGCCGGCATGGTGATCGGAGTTGTTATGTCACCGTCCGCTCCGAGGAGCCTTGGCGGTCAGAGTGTTTGACGGCACGGTTCGCTCTGGTGGGGCCTCGTAAGAGGCTCTTGGAGGTATCTCGGAGTGCCTCTTGGAGGCCTATTGGGGGTCTTTTGGGCCGTTTGGGGGCTAAATTCTCGGCGGAACTGCGGCAAAGTCAAATGCGCCGGGAGTGGGGCTCTGATCGGAGAGGGCATGCGTTGCTTATTGCATGCGTTCCCGCATTGTCTTGAGGCTCCGTCGGAAGGCGCGAATTTATATATGTGTTTTGATTTGGAGCTGAGCTCGGTGCGTAGACCGGCGTGGTTGGGGAGGGTTTTACATGCACAGCGCTGGGGGTGGGGAGGATTTGTTTTATGGATAGCGCTATTGTTGGGAAGGTTTCGTGGGAATTGAGACGGATTTTAAGCTGACAGCGATTGGGCTGGGAAGGACTTTCGAGCTGGGAAGGATTTTAAGTCGAACTCGTAAGGGATTGGAGAGGATTTTCGACTTGAGAGGGATTTGCAATGGAAAGCGCTGGGGTCTGGAAGGACTTGGGAATTGGAAGCGGAAAACTTGTGGCTTGGGGCGGATTTTCGGAGCCGGGAAGGATTTAAGATGGAAAGCGCTGGGGTTGGGGAGGAGCTTGGAGGCGGGACGGATGTGAGGTTGAACGCGCTGCAGCTGGGGAGGATTTTTGAGCTTGGTCAGATTCAAGTGGAAAGCGTTTTGGTTGAGAAGGATTTTGGAATCAGGATGGATTTTTGGTGGAAAGCGCCGGGTTTGGAAGGGTTTTTGGGCTTGGAAAGGGTTTTTACTTTGAAGCGCTGTTTTGGTGAGGGTTTTTGAGTTGAGTCTACGTCTAATTCAAGCCGTGCTCTCATACGGTGCATTGGCAGATCAAAAGTTGATGGAATCACTCTGCGGAGGGAGGGGGAAGCAGGAGGACGAACGAGGAGGAGGAGGGGGAGGAGGAGGAGGAGGAGGAGGAGGAGGAACACAGGGAGGGGAACGAGGCAAGACTTAAAAGCGAATGCGTTAGCAGAAGATGATACACGCAAGGGGCCCACTGCTGTTTTGGCCTTCCCCTGCGTCGCCAGTGCGCCCATCTTCTGGGCAGGTCAGTGCCAGGCTGGCAAGTTGAGAGTCTGAGAGGGCTGTCCCCGGGCAGTGCTGCGGTTTTCTTGCACAGCGCTGCTTGGCGCCAGCGACGTGTGGAGCTCAATGGATGTTCCCCGGCTCGCTCCAGAACCTCTTTACTCTCGTGAAACATATGCGCTAGGAAGTCTTAGAACTCGTCTCAGACAAAACTATAGACTGTACAATCCTATGTTTCTGGTGCGGCTGATGTAAGTGTGCGACCAACACTTAAAACAACAACAAATTCTGAAAGCAGCCTTTGGCTTGACCGATTATCCTGGTCACTGCTGGTTCTGCTATACATTTCACGTTCAGCAGGCTCCCAATATACACTTCTTGTTCCACCGCTGTGAGTGGGGCTCCTGTGGGTGAGAAGATCACACCATCATAGCACACGTTCATGCACACAGTCTTGCCAAAATTCAGATCCACAACGTACCTGTTGCCTTCGTCGATTACAATGTCGAGTAGCTTTTTTTGAATTTCCTGGAGTCGCTGCTGAGGAGCATGTTATCATCTGCGTAAACGAGGTCACGGCATACCAAGTAGTCTGGCTCCCAGATGTCAGCGTGGAGGCGATCCATGCGCTTGTCCATGTCGTAGAACATCACGCTCCGCACGACAATGAACAGGTATGGCGAAAGAGGGCAGCCTTTGGGCAATTCCTGCTGCCTGGTTCCACAGGCTTGAGTCCCCTGCTGGGCCCTTCAAGATGAAATTCCTGCATTTGTAAATGGCCGCCACCATGTTCAGCATGTCCGCGGGTAGGCAAGTCTGCGAGGAGCGTTTTTACTCGATCATGTGTTTTGGACCAGTCTAACAATACTGAAATTAAGCCTGGTGCCTGGGCTGTTTGCGCTGCTTCGAACATCCGCCGTGCGATGCTAATGGCTTGGGCCGTGCCTCTTTTAGGAAGAAAGCCGGAGTGGCTAGATCGTATTCTTTTCTCGGGCCCTCCAGTCTGAATGCGTTCTGGTAACATCCAGGCAATAATGTTGCATTTAATTGTCAATACAGATGTTGGCTAGTTTTCTGGCAAACTCGCGCCGCCGTTTTTATGTAAACGTGCAATGATCGACTGATGCCACTCGTGAGGAATATCTGATTTGCTCCAATCTTTGAAGTCATGTCAATAGTTCTCCGCATGCTTCTGAAGTGCGCCCCAATTCTTTCCACAGCTCCTGGGCTATATCGTCTATGCCTGCAGACTTCCCTGTAGCTGAAGCCTTCAATGTATCCTGAAGCTCCTGCATCCCGAAGGTGCCAGCGTAAATTGGCAATGTGTCCCCCATGTCGTCGTGCCCATTGGGTACAAGGGTAGCATAAATGATTTGCCATTGCACTTCTTCGAAATCATCTTCAAGAGTATCAGCCCGCTTTGTGCTCTCCACGAACTGCCCTCGTTCATCTTGAATTTGGATTGGTCGTTTCGGTACTTTCTTGTATAATGCACGCGCAGCTTTCTAGTGGACCCGCTAGTTTGGAATCCAACCAGTCACGCTTGTCTTTCTGCACCGACGGTTTGATGCGCTCGTTCAGTTTTTGCTGTTTCGTCAGATTGCCCTGCCGTTGAGCATGATCACGCAGATTCAGTAGATCAAGCGTGACCGCAGAGATCTACGGTCGTCGCGGTAACCTCCCGGCTGGCTGAAGTATGCTGGCTGCGTTTTCCATGGCATCCTTGATGCGGCTGGCATGCGAGTCCCAATTCAAATCGTCAGTGGACGCGACGGTGGTTTCGCAGAACTGGCGAAAGCTTCAGCCAGCTGCTTGTCATAAGCCAACATCTGCTTGCAATAGTTCGTCCTTGGCCGAGTGTTGGGCATGTTATCGAACTCCGGGTCGATGAGCATGCGTAGTAAGAAATGCCACGAAGCCAATGAGCATGACCGGTCTGCCCCCCAAAATCGCTATCTTGTTGATTGTGCTGCGGTCGGCGAGGCAACAATCGATTAGGGCGAACCCCCACGCAGGACTGGTTTTGTCGACTTCTGCCCCGTAGTGCGTTCCTGGCTCCTCCGGGGGCGCTCGAAAAATTGGCAATGGCGCTTCCCATTGCTCTGCAAGTTTCCAACAGAAGGTCCTCCTTCAGATATTTTGTTCTTCTTGGCCTCGCGCTTCGACACATCGTCGCCTATGATGTCCCCCTCGCCAGGCTCGCGATCATAAAGTTTAGCATTGAGGTCACCTAGAACAGCGCTGCAGACATGTTTGCTGGGTGCCGGGCAAGTGTCAGCTAACTGGTCGACAAAAGCATCGCGTCGAATTTCATCGTAGCTTCCGTGGGGGACGTGCGCAGATCAGCACGCCGCCCCGAACCTCAAGTTTCAAGATGGCGAGCCTGTCCGAAATAAGCTTGTTATCTATGGCCGTCTTGATGGACCCAGGGTGCAATCAAGAAACCGACGCCAGAGTAACATTTTCCATCCAGTTGTGGTTGTGACGTGCCCGGCAAGATGATCATGCAGTCATTGCCAAACGTCCCAACGTGCGAAGTTACCCCAGTCGCTTGCATGCGTAGTGCAGCAATGGTGTGTTGGAACATGTAGTGTTCCAGCTCTGCGATCTTAGCCATATCGTGGCCCGAGCCTTCAACGTTCCAGCTGCCGGGCGACTGTGGGTGCAACGGCTTGTTGGAGAAGATCTTGGAATAGATGAGGTTGGCACCAGCGAAGTCTGGTGGTGTAGATTTTCGTCCTCGCCGGCTTGTCCATGACGGTCCCAGCGCTCTCCGCTATACACTGGTGGCTAGGCGGCGCACGTCGAAGGAGAACACCGCCGTGCCAGCTCGGCAAATCGGATGCCTCCAGGGACGCAACCAAGACAATAGTGCAGAAGAAGCCAGGGGAATAGAGGGAAGCGACGATGAAGGCGAAGAAGCGCTGCGTAGCTGGTGGCGCGGTCTGGCATTTTTGCCCAGGCACGGCGCGGACAAGATGTGCGCATCATCGTTCTGCATATCGGTATTCATTCCTCCGCCTTCCAGACTAGTGGTGCGAACGGTGTGAAGATCTGCGTGGCGACGGCATTGGGGAGGGGAAATGAAGCTGGCAGGAGGGGGCGTGCGGAGGTCGAAATTTTCGGAGGTGTCGGAGTCTTTGTCCGCGCCAGAAGTCGATGCCGCTTCGCCGCACGATGTTTAAATGGAAAGCGCGAAGGTCGAGAAGGATTCTTGGAGTTGGGAATGATTCAAAGTGGAAGGCGCTGGGATTGGGCAGGATTCAGGAAGTTCGGAAGGGCTTTGCACGCGGCGCGCAGGGATGTGGGGGGGGATCTTGGAGTCTGGAAGGGTTTGAGGTAGGCGGCGCTGGGGTCGGGGCAGGTTGGAGCGGCGGCGGATTTTTTTATGGAAAGCGCCGGGGTTGGGCAGGATTTTGGAGTTGAGGGGGCAGGGCCCGCATGCGGGGACCGCCACCCATTTTGGCACACCCCTCGCACGGTTCGTGGACCAAGAAGGGGCTCCACCGAAGGCCCCAGCAGCAGGGTCCGCATGCGGGGACCGCCACCCATTTCGGCACACCCCTCATACGGTTCGTGGCCCCACAGGGAGCTCCACCGAAGGCCCCAGCAGCAGGGTCCGCATGCGGGGACCGCCACCCATTTCGGTACACTTCTCACACGGTTCGTGGCCCCACAGGGAGCTCCTCCGAAGGCCCCAGCGGCAGGGTCCACACGCGGGGACCGCCACCCATTTAGGCACAGCCCTCACGAGGATTGTGGCCCCACAGGGAGCTCCACCGAAGGTTACAGTGGCAGGGTCGCATGCGGGGACCGCCACCCATTTCGGCACACCCCTCACACGGTTCGTGGCCCCACAGGGAGCTCCACCGAAGGCCCCAGAGGCAGGGTCCGCATGCGGGGACCGCCACCTATTTTGGTACACACCTTACGCGGTTCGTGGCCCAACAGGGAGCTCCACCGAAGGCTCCAGTGGCAGGGTTCGCATGCGTCAACGCCATTCCTTTCGGCACACACACACACACACCTCACACGGTCCGTGGCCCCACGGAGCTCCACCGAAGGCCCCAGCGGTAGGGTCCGCATGCGGGGACCGCCACCCATTTTGGCACACCCCTCACACGGTTCGTGGCCCCACAGGGAGCTCCACCGAGGGTCCCAGTGGCACAGGCCGCATGCGCCCGATGCCCATTTCGGCACACCCCTCACACGGTTCGTGGCCCCATATGGAGCTCCACCGAAAGCGGTACCCACAACGCGGTATTCACAATTGCGCATGGTTGAGTCCTTCGCCAGGATGATTTTTTGGGGGTCCTGGGAGACCAGAGAAATTCCGCCTTTCCCGAGCCCCTCTTGAGAGGGGGGGTTGTGCAGGTGCTCCCGGGAACTCCCACACTGGCCTCCCGCTGGTCGCCGTCGCCCTCCATCGTTCTCTTCCTCCTCGTCGTCGCCGCCGCCGCCCCCGCCGCCGCCGCCGCCGCCGCCTGCGCAAGGACCCCCGCCGCCTCCGCCCGCGCCCAGCGCCCCTGCGCCCGCGGCCGGCGGCGCCCGCGGCGGCGACCCGGCCCGCGCCGCGGCCCGGCTGGGCGCCCCCGGCCGCGGCGCGGGGCGGGGTGCCGCGCCCGGGCGGCGGCCGCTCTGGGGCGGCCGCGGGGCGGGCGTCGCCGGGCGGGGCCGGGCGCTCCGCAGGCGCAGGCGCTCGGGAGCCTCGAGACTCTGGACGTCCGAAACGGATACGGGAATCAGGGGTACAGTGCCCAAGAGCAGTCCCTGTTCATCTCGAACAGGATTCGCTGTCCCCGCCGCCGCGGCCTGCGTCAGTTTGGGGCAGAAGGCCGCCTGCTCAACAGCGGCCGCTGTTGGTTTGGGGCAACATTTGTTGTTGGGCATTGTACCCATTTTTTCCGTACAAATTTCGGGCGTCCAAAGAGACGGGGGTCGATGCAAACGGGGTTCAGCCAGAGTGCCCGATCTTGCAGGATCCTTCAGGGTCAGGGTCGCATTGGCCTGGGCTTGGGTGCAGGGCCCTGCAGGATCTTGCAGGATCCTTCGCCTTGACTTGGGTTTGGGTGCAGGATCTTGCAGGATCTGGCAGGATTCTGCAAGGGCTGGCTGACCCGGGTCTGGATGGACCCGGGTCAGAAGATCCCCGAGGCGCAGGCGCGGGGCTCATTTCGACCCCTCCGACTCGATTTCGGTTCGATCTGCCGATCGGTGCCGAGTCCGGTTCGATAGTCGGCCTCGGGTTCCGATGTGGGTTCCGTTTTTTCTCAAGGGACCTTCCTGCGAAGCGGGGATTCCCGCCTCGGACTTCCCAGCCTGCCGGTTGCCGCTGATGCGACTTCTCCCGTCCTGGCTGCCGATCTCCGCCGTTGCGCTCCGCCAGCGCAGACCCTGAGCCCTCAGCCCTGTGCCCTCAGGCCTGAGCCCTGAGCCCTGTGCTCCGTGCTCTGTGCCTTGCGCCCCGAGCCTTCAGCCCTGAGCCGTGATCCCTGAGCCCTGGGCCCTGGGCCCTGAGCCCTGAGAACTGCGCCCCGTGCCCTATGACCTGCGCCCAGAATCCCTGAGCCCTGAGCTGTGATCCCTGAGCCCTGGGCCCTGGGCCCTGAGCCCTGCGCCCTGCGCCCTGAGACCTGCGTCCTGCGCCCTGAGCCCTGTGCCCCGGGCCTTGTGCCATGCGCCCTGCCCAGACTTGAGCCCTGGGCCCTGAGTTCTGAACCTTTAGCCCTGAGCCCTGAGCTCTCAGCCCTGAGCTCTTGGCCCTGGGCTGTATGCCCTGGGCCCTGAGCCTCGAACCATGGGCCCGAGGAGTCCGGATGAATCCAGAATCCTGAGGCACCCTCAGTAGCCTCTAGATTCCTGCAGAATCCGCAGGAATCATGCAGAATCCGGAAGATCCTCGTACACTCCCGAGGAATCCAGAGGGCTCATAGTAGTAGTAGTAGTAGTAGTAGTAGTAGTAGTAGTAGTAGTAGTAGTAGTAGTAGTAGTAGTAGTAGTAGTAGTAGTAGTAGTAGTAGTAGTAGTAGTAGTAGTAGTAGTAGTAGTAGTAGTCTTAGTAGTAGTAGTAGTAGTAGTAGTAGTAGTAGTAGTAGTAGTAGTAGTAGTAGTAGTAGTAGTAGTAGTAGTAGTAGTAGTAGTAGTAGTAGTAGTAGTAGTAGTAGTAGTAGTAGTAGTAGTAGT
>CAUYUJ010020128.1:65157-106805 GCA_963575745.1 Prorocentrum cordatum | reverse complement strand
CCTGGCCGGCCGATCGCTCTGCGCCCCACCCAGGAGCCACCTCCAGCGCCGCCTGCGCCGTGTGCTGAGACGGCATTGCGCGCGGCGGTTCCCCTCCCCAGCACCCTCGTTCTGTGTTCCCCCCCTCTATGAGAGGACGGGGCGGGGGGGAGGATGAGGGGGGCAGGTGAGAATGAGTGCACGAGTAGCGAGCGAGCAGGGAGGAGCGATGAGCGCGGAGGAGGGGTATGCGGGGTGGAGGAAGAGAGGGGGAGGGGTTGGATGAGGACCAGTTTAAACATACAACTCAACGCTGTTGCAATTACCCTTCCTCCGATATCCCTCTTCATGTGCCCCTACAGGGTTCATTTTCACGGAAGAAAGTGCCCCGTCGAAAGACAACCGTTTGAATCTGTTGAGCGGTGCCAGCACACTAATCCTGCGACGTCAATGCAGCGACTCAAAATTAGTGTTGCGTCTTGAAGATCCCGAGTCGCGCCATCGTACGATCCTGGGACTCCAACACGAATCAACGTTAACCGTTGGGACCTGACAGTCCGACATCGTGCGCCCAAACGCAGTTTCTGGGATATTGACCCTGTGAATCTTTGTAACTACGGTAAACTCTTCGGACGAATGTGCGCCGCGCTAAGGCGAGCTCCACATGCTGAAAAGGAGCCGCCCTCCATACGTGGTGCTCTTGTCATGTTTAAAGACGGGTGGGTGAGACGCTAAGGCGAACATCGCACCTCGCAAACGACTACCCTCCATCTGTAGGGCTTCTGCGAATTTCGAAGGCCCCAACCGCATTTTGAAACGGAACAGCCTTTCATCTGTGAAGCTCTTGCGCATTGCTAAGACGAGTGTGCTGGGCTCTAGTGCGTGAGCCATCTTTTGAAACCTGCCCGCCGTCCATCCGTGAAACCTTCACATTTGTTCCCAACCATCCTGTGGTGTTGGGTTCGCGTTTTGAAGAGACGGTCCCCGCGTTCCTTCATTCCTCTTCCCTCTCCTCCTCCCTCCTCCCGTCCCCGCACACATTTCGGTACACCCTTCACGTTTCGTGGCCCCATAAGGAACTCCACCGAAGGCCCCTGTAGCTGCGCCCGCATGCGCCCCCCACGCTCAGTTCGGCACAGCCCTTGCTTGTCTCGTGACCCCATAGGGATCTTCACCAAAGGCCCCAGTGGCTGCGCCCGCATGCGTCCACCACATCCATTTCGGCACACCCCTCACACGTTGCATGGCCCCAAAGGGAGCTCCACCGAACGCCCCAGTGGATGCGCCCGCATGCGTCCACCACATCCATGTCGGCACGCCCTCACACGTTTCGTGGCCCCATAGGGAGCTCCACCGAGACGCCAGTGGCTGCGCCCGCATGCGCCCCCCCCCCACACCCATTTCTACACCCCCCTCACACGCTTCGTGCCCCCATAAGGATTTCGACCGAAGGCACCAGTGGCTGCGCCCGCCTGCGTCCCCCACGCCCATGTCGGCACACCCTTCACACGTTTCGTGGCCTCATACATTTCTCCTCTACCCGAGGCCTAAGTGCCACCGTCCACATGCCCCCCCACACCCATTTCGGCACACCCCTCACACGTTTCGTGGCCCCATAGGGATCTCCACCGAAGGTCCCAGTGCCACCGTCCACATGCCCCCCCCGCGCCCACTTCGGCACACCCCTCACACGTTTCGTGGCCCCCATAGGGATTTCCACCGAAGGCCCCAGTGCCACCGTCCACATGCCCCCCCCCCCGCGCCCACTTCGGCACACCCCTCACACGTTTCGTGGCCCCATAGGGATCTCCACCGAAGGCCCCAGTGCCACCGCCCGCATGCGTCCCCCACACCCATTTCGACCCCCCCTTCAAGCGTTTCGTGGCCTCATAGGGTGCTCCACAGGACGCCCCAGTGCCACCGTCCGCATGCGTCCGCCGCACCCATGTCGGCACACCCTTCACAGGATTCGTGGCCCCATAGGGAGTGTCACCGAAGGAGATATTCAGAATTGCGGTACTCACACCTGCACATGGTTGGTTTTTTTTCGCCAGGCTAATTTAAGACGGATGTGCGTGGCGCTACTTAAGGCGAGAGCCACATGTTGATAACGACCTGACTTCCTTCTGAAGCTGTTGCAAAGTTTCAGCTTCAGGGTCCTTAGTGGTGAGGAAGGAAGTTTCCTGCAAATTGAGCCCGTGGCCCCCTGTTTACAACATCGGTTCCCGCTGGATATGTATTCACCATTTATTTCCCGATCGCGATTTCGCGCTGGACTCTTGACCATTTAGTCACGAATCGCGTTCTCGCGTGGGACATCATCGCAATGTATTCACATGCCGCGCCGTCGACACCCAGGACTCTTATTCTTGCTGTGTATTTCCTCACGCTGTATTTGGAACTGTCGCTGTCGTTCGAGACTTCCTCACGATTCATTCCGAACGCACGCTTCAGCAACCCGCCTGCTCGACTTGGCCGCCTGGGCCCGCTTTCCCGACCCGCCCGCTAGGGTCTACCCGCTCGATTTGCCCGTCTGGTTCTGCCACGTGTTCTTTTGTTTTTTCGCCATCTTCTTGCTGCTCTCCCCCGTGATCTTTCATTCCTGTGTCCCTTTCTTCCTTTCGTCCTCTTTTCCCTTGCCTTACGGGCTGCGCGAAACACGCATCGCAGGTGAGGGGGCACGGTCGAAAACGAAACGGGCGGGTGTCGAGGGTTTGGGATATACGTGTTGAGTGGCCTTCAGCTGATTGTTGTTGTTGTTGTTGTTGTTGTTGTTGTTGTTGAATATTATTACTTCTAAAGAATAATTATTGTTGGGCCCCCTGGTGCACGCCCCCCTCGCCGCGCCTAGGCCGCAGCCACATTTTCATCATTTTCGTGAGGAAGTCTCAGGCAAAACGGGGGAGTCCGGATCCGGTTGTTTTGTTGACGCCCGCTTTCCCTGTCAAAAAACAATATAAAATGACATGTCTTGTTCTAACATAGCCAAACTTCAAGAATCCTTTGCAACAAATGACACGAAGTGCACACTCGCGCGCGCAAGATGAAATCCTTCCAGAACCTTAGTTTTCGTAGCGATTTTAACATAAAAACATGAAAAACCCAATGGTTTTTCAAAAAAAAAGTTTCAAAAATTCATCCCGCGCGCTCTTGCGGATTTCTTAGGAAACCCAATACTTTTTCAACATTTCTGTCAAACGGGCTCTTGCGAGCAACTTTTTCACGTGCTTCGAACTTCTGCAACAACGGTTGCGCGCCTGCCAGGGCCATCATCCCTGTCAAATAATACCATATGGGACACATTCGTTTTTTCTTCGCGCGCGCACGCCGAAATCTTCAAACACCATTGGGTTTCTTAAGAATTTCAGCACCGCGTATCATAAAATCGCACGAATCGCACCGTAGGTCCTCGAAAAACACGTGCACGGATTTTCAAAATTTCTACCCGCGCGCGCTGTCCGAATCCTTAAAAACCAATGGTTTTTCAACATTTATGTTACATGAGCTCGCGCGAGCTACTTTCGCAAGCTCTTTCAACGGCGTTCGCGCGCCTGCCAGGGGCCACAATCCGCCAGTGTAGTAGCCACGCGCCAGTGTAGTAGCCACGGTCGTCCGCAGGCCACGAAGTGAAGTGTCCGAACGTCATAGGGCGGGAAGCTGGGTGTGGGTGGTGGCGAAGAGTCGTTTGGAAATGTGGTAGAGCTTGAACCGGCCCCCCCACAAAGTGGGGGTATTGGCGGGCGTCGTATGAAACCCTGGCACTGGTGAGAACGGAGTGTCCCCACGTGCTAGTAATTGTTGTTGTTGTTGTTGTTGTTGTTGTTGTTGTTGTTGTTGTTGTTGTTAATGCTGTTGTTCTTGTTGTCGTTGTTGCTGCTGTATGTCTTGGTCTTGGTGTTGTGGTGGAACTTCCATTTTGAAGGATTGTGCTTGCTGATCCTGTTTGAAGTACCCCCCTAGTGCACAGTTTGAAGTGCCCCCCTCGGGGCTCGCACCCTGTTTTCTTGCTCGAACTGTATTGTTACCCCCCTGCTGCAACACCAACGGCTCCCGCCGGATTCTTCCCCACAGAGTATCCCAAAAGCGCGCTTTCGCGCGGGACTTCCTTAGAGATTGTGCATGACTCGCGCTCCCGCGTGGAACGTCACCGCAATGTATTCAAACGTCGCGCCGTCGACACCCAGAAATCAGATTCTTCCTGTGGATGTCCCCACGATTTATTTTAAACTCACATTCAAGACGCACGCGTCAGCAATCCGCCTGGTCGACCTGGCCGCCTGGGCCCGCCTTCCCGACCCGCTCGCTAGGGTCTGCCCGCTCGATCTGCCCGTCTGGTTCTTCCACGTGTTTTCTATTCCTAGCCCCCTTCCTTCTAATTTCACTTGTGCTCGTTCCTCCTCCCTCCCCTTTGTCCGTTCCTTCCATCCGTCCTCTCTTCCCCTGCCTTAGAGGCTGCACGAAATACACGTTGCAGGTGAGAAAGATATACCCCCAACGGGGCACGATCGAAGACGAAGAGGGCGGCAATCGAGAATGGGATATACATACTAAATGGCAAACGAGCTGATAAGCGCGACCAGTATGAATCTGATTGTTGTGGTTGTTGTTGTTGCTGTTGCTGCTGCTGCTCCGGTTACTGTTGTTGTTATTGGTGTTGCGTTGTCATCTCGAAATCTAGTCAGTGTTGACCGATGCATGTTTATTTAAAGCGCTTTTCACAAGGGAGAGCTGGGTGTCACCAGATCGGGCCCCTGGCCCCCAGTTTGCAACGACAGCGGTTCCTGCCGGATGCTTCTTTACGTCCTCGCAATTTATATAAGAATCGCGATCTCTCGTAAGAGTTTCTTACATACAGACCCCACGTCCTTGACACTCAGGAATCACGCTCTCGCTGTGACTTTCCTCACGATTAATTTGGGAATCGCGCTATCGCTCGAGACTTCCTCGCGTTTTATGCAGGACGCACGCTTCATCAACCCGTAGCCCCTTGTCCGTTCCTTCCATCCGTCCTCTTTTCCCCTGCCTTAGGGGCTGCAAGAAATACATGTCGTAAGGGAGCACGGTCGAAAACGAAGCGGGCGGGAATCGAGGGTTTCGGATATACATGTTGAGTGGTACGCGAGCAGTTCAGAGCGAATAGTCTGAAACGGTTTGTTGCTATTGATGCTGCTGTTGTTGTCGTTGGTGTTGTTACTGTTGCTGTTGCTGTTGCTGCTGTTGTTGTTGTTGTTGTTGTTGTTGTTGTTGTTGTTGTTATTGTTGTTGTTGTTGTTGTTGTTCTTGTTGTAATTGTTTATGATTTTGTTGTTCATGGCTTGCCAATTTTTCTAAACATGAATACAGTTGATCCAGCCTCTCGAGTGACCATCGTAGGATTCAATGACAGTGCTTCTCTCGAGGCTCGCACCTGGTTTTCTACATTGGAAAGTGAGGTGCCACCAAGCAGTGTTGTTGGCCTCCGGTTTGCAACAACAGCGGCGCCCGCCTGATCTTTCCTCACGGTTTATTCCCACACCGCGCTCTCGCGTGGGACGTCCGATTTGTCCAGGGATCGCGCCCTCGCGGTGGTTTTCATGGCAGTTTGTTCAGACGCCGCGCCCTCGACACGCGGGGGTCACGCTCTCGCGGCGGCCTCTCTCACGATTTCCTTGGGAATGAGTCGAGCTGTCGCTCGAGACGTCCTCGCGATTCGTGCACGACCCAAGCTTCCGCATCCGCTGGCTCGACCTCGCTGCCCGGGCCTGCCTTCCCGACCCGCCCGCCAGGGCCTGCCCGCTCGATCTGCCCGTCTGGTTCTTTCCACGTGTTTTCGGTTCCTAGACCCTTCCCTGCCAATGTCATTCGTGCTCTTTCCTCCTCCCCCCCCCCCTTCCATCCGTCTTCTCTTCCACCGTTTTAGGAGCTGCGCTAAGTGCGCGTGGCAGGTGAAGAATCTACCCCCAAGCCAGCACGATCGAAGACGAAGATGGCGGGTACCGAGGTTTTGGGATATTCGTGCCGAATAGCGCGCGAGCAGATAGGGGCGATCAGTCTTAGATTGATAGCTGTTCTTGTCGTCGTTGTTGTTGTGAGGTGGAGGAGGAGGATGATGATGAGGAGGAGGAGGAGGAGGAGGAGGAGGAGGGGGCAGCGGAGGAGGAGGGGAATGAGGAGGAGGATAATGCAGGTTGAAGAAGAGGTGGAGGAGGCGTAGGATGGGTAGGTGGAGGAGGGGGAGGAGGAAACTGCCCCCGCCCCCTCCCATAGCCTCCTCTTCCCAGATCCCCGTACACCCCCTGTTGCCCTCTATGCTCCGCCTCTCGTCCCCCTCTCATCCGTTGGCTCCCCTCATCCTCTATCGCCGCCTTCCTCCTCCACTTGCTTGCTTTCTCCTTCCTCCTCCTCTTCCTCCTCCTCCCTTCCTCCTCTCCTCCTCTCCTTCTCCTCTTCCTCTCTTCCTCCTCTCCCCCTCCTCCTTCCCTGCTCCTCCTCCTCCTTGTTCCCCTCCTCTCCTTCGCCTCGCCCCTTTTCCTCTCCTCCTCTCCTCCTTTCCTCCCTCCTGCCTCCTCTCCTCGCCTCCCCCCTCCTTCCCTTTTTCGCCTCCTCCTCCTCCTCCTCCCTCTCCTCTCCTCCTCCGCCCTTCCCCCCCCTGTTTCTCTCCTCCATCCCTCCTGTTTCCTCATCCCTCCTCCTCCTCCTCCTCCTTCCTCCTCCTCCTCCTCCTCCTCCCCCTCTCCTCCTCCTCCTCCTCTCCTCCTCCTCCTCCTCTCCTCCTCTCCTCCTCCTCCTCCTTCTCCTTCTCCGCCTCCCCCTCTCCTCCTCATCCGCCTGCCCCTCTCCTCCTCCTCCTCCTCCCCCCCCTCAGTTTTTAGAATTGGAGCGGAGAGCTCGTCGCTTCGAATTCGGGCGCGGCCCCTCGCCGACGGCGGCCGAGGAGAAAAGCGGCCGCTCCGCGCCCCGAGCCTCTCCCTGGGCGCTGCCCCCGCCCTCTCGGGCCATCCGTGGGCCCTTCTCGGACCCCTACCCCTACTCCCAATGATTTCTGAGGGGGAGGGTGGGGTTCGCTTCGCTCGGGAGCTCCCGCACGAAGTGAACCCCACCCTCCCCCTCAGAAATCGTGGGGGGTAGGGGTAGGGTTCGCACGTGGCCCCCTACCCCTCTGGGGCGTTCCGGGCCCGTCTCCGCGAGCTGTCTTCCTGCATTCCAGACCGTCTTGGGTCTCCCTGAAGTCGGGGGCGGAAATGAGGGGGGTGATGACTAGGGGGGGTGGATCTCATGGCGGGGGCCATGACATTTTCCCCAGGTTTCATGGCGCCTCATCTTATTCCATTACGTCCCTGGCCCCCCTGCTGGGCCGCGCATATGCCGCCGGTCATGATTTGCAGCCCCCCTTTTGGACACCCCCCTCTTGGCCGCTCCCGATTCGTGCATTCTGGACCGTCTTGGGGCTCCCTGAGGCGCTCCCGGCGCCATCTGAAGCAGACGATTGCGAGCTTCCCGCATTCTCGGGCCACCCATAGGCCCCTCTCGGACCCCTTTGGAGCGTTCTGGGCCCGTCTTCGCGAGCTGTCTTCCTGCACTGGACCGTCTTGGGGCTCTCTGAGGCGCCCCCGGCGTCACTTGAAGCGGAAGATTGCGCGCACGCACAAGTCGGCAACGTGCCAACGAGGTTGGGAGATCTTGGCAGGGGTGGGCCTCCTCTGGCGCCTTCTGGAGTAGTTCTTGGGCGAGCTTTGCACTCCATTCGGCTGTCTTGAAGGCTTCATGAGGCCCAGGGAGCCTTTGAGAAGCTCCCGAAAGGCGTCGTGGCGGCCTCATCGAGGCTCTCTGGAGGTTCCTGGACGTTCCAAAGGCGTCGAAAACGGGTGTTGGTCACATGGGGTCCAGGAGAGGAGTATATGCGGGGGATAATGTCGCACGCCTGGAGGCCGCAAAGGGGTCGTTGAAATGATCCCTCTTGTAATCTTTTGTTCAGTGCACAGATTTTTGCGCTTCAAAGTTGGGGCGGCGACATCATACGTGCTTCGTTATTGCAGGAGGGAGGTCATGGTTTTCTCATCGACACATGCTGCTCACGACGGCTCACTTACACATCAGGTTGCTGGTGTGGCAGGCGTGGCGATAACATAATTAATGGTTTATTGAGTTTTCATTTCCCACATCCAAAATGGGGTTTTTGTTTTCCATAGACACCCCGCGCAGGAACAAGAGAGAACACACCCTCTCCTCTTCTGTAATCGCACACTCATTCACTCAATCGCCCACACACATCATCACTCACACTCACTCACCGACTCACCCACACACACACACACTCACTCACTCACCCACTCACCCACCCGCTCACACACTCACCCACACTCATCATCATCACTCATTCACGCACTCACTCACGCACTCATCCACCTACCCACCCACCCACTCACTCACCCACCTACCCACCCAAGCGGGAGCCTCGTCTGTGAGTGAATTGCGAGGAGCTCTCAGGCGGGAGCCCCCTCCCTATGGGACCCGCAGATCATGTTACTAATCCGAGCGGGTCACCAGAAACTTGTACGTGTCGACAATTTTGGACTCCCCAGGCCGGGATTTGGAGGAAGTCTCAGGCGGGAGCCTCGTCTGTGAGTGAATTGCGAGGAAGTCTCAGGCGGGAGCCCCCTCCCTATGAGGCCCGCAGATCACGCTATTAATCCGAGCGGGTCATCGGAGATTTGTAACTGTCGTCAATTTTGTGCCAACATTGCAAAAGGGAAGACTTGGCGAAAACAGTGGAGGAAAGGAGGAAGCAATGGCGGACGCGAGCAACGTAAGAATGTACCAGGTGCTGTGGGTGAGTCGAATATTCCAATTGATACTGTGGGCGAGTAGGCGACCGAATCAACTTTGTCAGCTTGCGAGTAACCGGGTGAAGGAGCGATCGAGTTGTTGCAGTAGAGAACAACACAGTACTACGCGAACGAGCGCACGAGCAGGCGGACGAACCCAGGGACGCGCGCGCGAGCGACCCGCGCAGCTTCGATGTCCCTGTCGCTGCTAACGTGCACCGCCCTTGGAGCCGCCATTGGCATGAGCGACCCCCGTACACGCTGGTCGTTGAAAGTCAGTACTTTTGGACTCCCAGATCCCAATTTACGTCAAGCGCCTTCCTACTTCGAGAAACGATATGCCTTTTCTGTGTTTTGTGATTCTCTGGGGGGACCTGAGCCCAATCTACTTTATCCGCCTTCCTCATGCGTCTTCCTACTTCTTCCGACCGACGTGCAGCGGTTGCGACAAGCGGGGCGCTTGGCGTGTCCAGCCTCCCAGATCCGATGTCTGTCTTGTCTCTCTCCGCACGTGCGGGGTGCCCTGAGATACCGCCCCCTTTGACTGTTGTGGAAGTGGATCCATGGAGAGAAAGTATGCTCCCAAATCATTCACAGATGTCTAGAACATTTGTTTTGAACATGTCTTAAACATGTGAAACACATGTCTCCAAACATGTTTAGATCATTTTTTCAAAACACCTCAAACACATGTTTCATTCAGTGGTAGGATTGTCAGAGTGTCCATAGCCATGGCATCCACAATCTTACTGGAACCACTTCTGCCATGCCGGACATTTTTTCCAGGGCCTGGCGAGGGCCTCCCAGAGGCCGAACACGCGGAAGAACTCCCATTTGTTTCTCAAGACGTTGGAGGGGTGGCTTCCCCTTTTGCCGTTTCTGCTCCTCGGGGTCCTCCTCCGCGCCCTCATGCGGCAGCCTCTGGGATTGGCCTCCCATGCATTCGGGGGGAGGCTGTAGCCCAGAGGAGCCTCGGCTCGGCCCCTGTCACCCTCCGGTGCCAGGGAGGGTCCGCCCTCCGTTCGCGGGGTGCGATGCTCTTTGGAGTGAGTCTCCTTGCTCCGCGCGGATGTCTAGGATCCGCGCTGGACCTCTTTCCTTGGCGCGCGGAGCGCGCCAGGGGGCACCAGCGCAGGTCCAAGAAGTCCGCGTGGAGTTCCGGAAAGTTACTGTTGGTGCCATTCTTTCGTTTTCTACAGTCAACCAGTATAGTAAGGGTGCGCGACAAGGATGCAAGGGCCTTGGGCGCCCATCTCGAGGCTTTTCGAGCGGGGCGCGGCCAACGAAAGCGGCCAAGGATGGGCCGAGGAGGCAAGGATGCAAGGGTACCCTTGGGAAGGCTGCCCATCCTTGCTGTGCGGGTTGACTGTATCGCCCTCGCCCTCCCGTGCCCCTGCGGCCGCTCAGGGGGGCAGGGCCTCGCCAGGAGCCGGGGGCCATGCAGGCGGGCTGCCCGCCGAGGAGCGGACCCCCCTTTCCTCCTCCTGCCGCCTCCCCCTCCCTGCAAGAGGGGGAGGCCCCCCTTCCCGTCCCGCAGGAGGACGAGACCCCCCCCCTCCCCTCCTCCTCCTCCTCCTCCTCCTCCTCCTCCTCCTCCTCCTCCTCCTCCCTCCTCCTCCTCCTTCATCCTCCTCCTCCTCCATCTCCTCCTCCTCCTCCTCCTCCCCTCCTCCTCCTCCTCCCATCTCCTCCCTCCTCCTCCTCTCCTCCTCCTCCTCCTCCTCCTCCCTCCTCCTCCCATCTCCTCCCCTCCTCCTCCTTTTCCCATCTCCTCCTCTTCCTCCTCCTCCTCACGCCCCTCTGTCCCCTCCTCGGGCTCGTCCCTCCGGCGGCGCGCGCGGCGGCGCGCGTCGTTTTCCCCCCTGAGCCTGTCTCCCCCCCCCCTGGCGTTGGCCTTGGTCTTCTTCCTCCTGCCTCCTCCTTTCTCCTCCACCTCCTCCTCCTCCTCCTCCTCCGCCTCCCACCTCCTCCCACTTTCCATCTCCGTCTTCCCCCCTTCTCCCCGTCTGCCGAGTCGCCATCTGGACGGAGAGGCGCCGCCTGCTTGGAGCACGCCGCGAGGGGGCGGTGCCCGCGGGCACTGCCCTCGCTCTGCAGATCCGCCAGCTGCCGCCGTAGCCCCGCGCTGTCACTGCACCTGCGCGCTGTTTTCAGTAGCGAAAATATGACCAGTCCTCCCGAGCCCCTCCCCCCAGCACCACTCTCCTCCTCGCAAAGGGGATGAGATCCTCATGAAAATTGGAGAGGGACTGTTTCCGTCGTATCGTGGCCCACCCGTGGCCGCGAGAGAGGCGGCCTCACAGGACGCTGCTGCTACGGCCCTCCCGCCACCCCCTCGGGAAGGATCTGTTGGGGAGAGTGGTGCCGCTCGGTCAACGGAGGCCGTGTCGCGTTCGATGAGCATCTTTCCCGCTCGTCCGACCGGCCCTGGTGCTGTACCGCTCCTGGTGCTGTGCTACCACGCTCCTGGTGTCCGCTCCTGGTGCTGTGCCACCACGCTGGGGCCCGCTCGCGGGCACGGAGGCAGGTGTGCATGTGCTGCCAGGGCCGGATTTTAAGCCCTCTTCTCTTCTCCACGCTCTCGGCAGCTGCAAACTCACGCAGGACGGCAGGGACGCCTTCTGGGCTTCGCGCGGCCTTCCCGCGCCAGCGTCCCACGAAACCGCGACCCAGGCCATTCTTAGTGTCGTTCCTGGCGAGCCTGGCTACCCGCAGGCGGCGTCCCTGGCAAAGACGCTCGAGGAGGCGGCGGGAGCCTTCTGGGGCGCGGGTGACACAAATCATGTGGGCCTCCCTCCTGGGCCTCCCTCCTGTCCTCCATGCCCCTGGCGACGGGTGGAGGAAGAAATCACGGCCCACTTCGTCCTTTCGTAGGTCCGCGCGATTTTCGTGGACCGGCGCCGAGCCCTCTCAGCGGCGCCTGTGGCGCTGCTCCTGGCGCGCTCCGTGCGCCGGTGGGGGTCCAGCGCCGATCCAGAAAATCCGCGCGGACCTCTGGCAGCTCTTGTATGTCGCTGTTTCCGTCCTCGACAATGTGCCGGGCGGCATTGGGATGGGCCTGGTTCGGGTGTGGCCCAGGTTTGGGGCGCCTTCTCCCTCCCCCCTCCCTGTGGTGGAAAAATCCTCCCATCCATTGCCAGAGTCTCTCGCCCTTGCGTCCCCTCGCCGTGCGCTGACAGGTGCAGCGGATGGGGAGTCGGGCAGAGCCCCAAGCGCCGGGCGACCGTACCTTGGAACGGAGGCCCCCGCTTGGCACCTCCCCCATCTGGACGGCCAGGCGGTGCCGCTCCTCTAGCCGCTAACCAGGTGCTGGTTGCAGCAGAGAGCCCCCCCCCCCGTGGTCGTTGCAGGGTCGCCAGCGTTCACCGCCAGGCTCGCGGCCCCATGCTGAAAGACGCCCACGCCCGAGGGTTTCGCATGCCGGCCCGCCGGGGGACTCCATCCATCCATCCATCCATCCATCCATCCATCCATCCATCCATCCATCCATCCATCCATCCATCCATCCATCCATCCATCCATCCATCCATCTCGTCGGAGAGCGGGCTGATTTGACGCCGCTGTTCGAGGACGCCCCACCCGAGGGCGAGGACGCGGCTGCCGCTTTCGTTGCTGCCGCCGCTCGTGTGTTTGATGAGGATGGGGCTGCTCGACTCAGAGCCCAGGGTCGGGGGCTTACACTGCTCATTGCAGCTCGTGTGCGGGGTTGGGCAGTGGCGGTGATGACAGCGGTGACAGAACTTGAAGCCACGTGGCATCGCAGCATGATCCTCCTTCTCCTCTGCCTCCTCCTCCTCCTCCTCCTTCTTCTCTTCCTCCTCCATTCCTTTCCTCAGAAATTACGCTACCGAGGAACCCCACATGCTTATGTTATTTCCCATGTGTGCCATCGGTGCTTCTGCTGCTGCTCCTCCTTCTCCTCCTCGGTGTCCTCCTCCTGCTGCTGCTTCTGCTGCTGCTGCTTCTGCTGCTGCTGCTGCGTCTGCTGCTGCAGCTGCTGCTGCTGCTGCCGCTGCTGCTGCCCCACCTCCCCGTCCTCCTCCTCCTCCTCCTCCTCCTCCTCCTCCTCCTCCTCCTCCTCCTCCTCTACCTCCTCCTCCTCCCTCCCAGCGCACCCCCTGTGGCGTCGAGGACATGCCACGCCAGCCACGCCCTGGGAGCCTGCAGCGCATAGGGCCCCCACCCCCAGCGCACCCCCTGTGGCGGCGAGGAAATGCCACGTCTGCCACGCCCTGGGAGCCTGCAACGCATAGGGCCCCCCACCCCCAGCGCACCCCTTGTGGCGGTGAGGAAATGCCACGCCTGCCACGCCCTGGGAGCCTGCAACGCATAGGGTCCCCACCCCCAACGCACCCCCTGTGGCGTCGAGGAAATGCCACGCCTGCCACGCCCCGCGAGTCTGCAACGCATAGGGCCCCCACCCCCAACGCACCCCCTGTGGCGGCGAGGAAATGCCACGCCTGCCACGCCCTGGGGGCCTGCAGCGCATAGGGCCCCCACCCCAAGCGCACCCCCTGTGGCGTCGAAGGAATGCCCTGTGTGCTATGCTGTGCTGTGCTGTGCTGCTGTGCGGTGAGCTGTGCTGTGCTGTGCCGTGTTGTGCTGTGCTGTGTTGTGCTGAGTTGAGCTGAGCTGAGCTGAGCTGTGTTCAGCTGTGCCGTGCTGAGCTGAGCTGAGCTGAGCTGTGCTGAGCAGTGCTGTGAGGAGGAGGGGAAGAGTGAGGTGTGAGAGAGAGAGAGAGAGAAAGAGAGAGACGGAGAGGGGGGTGAGACGCGGGTGCGGCGCGGCAGGGAAGAAAACCAGAACCCCACGAAGCATGTGGGGACTAACTTCTCTTTGTCGCACCCTGGGGCCAGTTTTTAGGGCGGGCCAGGCGTTTCGCGTGATATTGCCTGACCATTTATGACCCTGAAGTGTAACATTTGGCAACAGTTTCGCACATGGATGGCGGGTCGTGTTCCAAATGTGGCTCTCGCGCTAGTGCCGCGCACTCTCGTCTAAAACAACTGCGAGAATTTCACGGATTGAGGGTCAGCTGTTTTCAAAATGTTGTTGTCGCCTTAGCGCCGCTTGCAAGCTTGCAAGTGTTTCGCGGATGGAGGGCGGGTCGTTTTCAAAATGTGGCTCTCGCTTTAGCGCCGCGCACGCTCGTCTGAAACATTTGCCAGAGCTCCACGGATCGAGGGCGCCTCCTTCTCAAAATGTGGTTCTCGCCTTAGCGCCGCTAAGGGTTTCACGGGTTCTTATGGTCAGCATACAAGAGATTGTGTTTTGGACGGATAAAAGGCTTATGAGGGCGCAGAGGGTATGTTGATTCGCGGTGTTCATGTCCCAGGAACGGCGTTCTGGCGCGACGCAGGATCGTCAGGACGCAACAGTTAGGTTGATCGTTGGCACTGGAATCCCGAGAACATTATTTTGGCATGCTTCAGGGTCTTCAAACAGTTGTTTTCCAACGAGGCAGTTCCATCAGTGGGAATGAACCGTCGGAGGAGTCTTTGAGAAAAGGGAACATGGAGGCAGGGTTTATTCCAACATCGTTGATGATTCTTGGGTGTGCACTGGTCCTCCTCCTCCTCCTCCTCCTTCTCCTCCTCCTCCCCCTCCTCCTCCACCTCCTGCCAGGAACGCTGCCTCCGTGCGCGTCGCCCCGCGCCCGTCGCGCCGACGGCGCGCGGATGCGCGCCGCCCTTTCGGGCGCGGCGCCGGCGTGGGCCGCGGCGCTGGTGGCCCCCTCGCGGGAGTGGGGCTCCTCCGCCCCGTCGGCGTCGCTGTGGCGGTGGCCGCCGTCGCTGTGGTTGTTGACGCCGTCGTGTTCGTCTTCTTGTTCGTCGTCGTCGTCGTCGCCGTCGTCGATGTCGCCGTGGCGGTGGCCACCGTCCACGGCCCTCGCAGCGACGAAAGTAAATCGGCATGAACATAAACTTTTGGCGCTTGCGCATAATTCTTGGATCTGCGCTGGGCCCCGCAGGCGGCGCCACCGGCGCTGCCCCTGGCGCGCTCTGCGCGCCAGGGAGGGCGCCCATCGCAGATCCAAGAAATCCGCGTGGAACGTCCAAAATTGATGCTTATGATCTTCTAACGAGGCCGTCGAAGCGGAGGTCTCGTCGTGGTCCGTTGGCCGCCGGTCGCGGCAGTGGTCGTCGTCCTCGTCCAGGGTGGTCGTCGTCGTCGTCCTCGTCGTCGTCGTCGTCGTCGTCGTCCAGGGTGGTCCTCGTCATCGTCGTGCTCGTCGTGTTCGTTGTGTTCGTCGTCGTCGTCGTGTTCGTCGTGTTCGTCGTCGTCGTCGTCGTCGTCGTCGTCGTCGTCGTCGTCGTCGTCGTCGTCTATGGTCGTAGGCCATGGTCGTCGTCGTCGTCGTCGTCGTCGTCGCGCGTGGGCGCTTTCTTATCTACACGGTGCGCCGCGAAAGCCGCCCGCGTAAGCCACCGCGTGATGTCGCCGCCTTCCCGTGCGCAAGGCTCCTCTGTCTCTTCGCCGCCCGCCTGCCATGCTTCGTGCGGCCAAGGGGGCGGAACAGTTTTGATCCGCGGGTCGAGAGCGCACCTCTTCTGGTCGAAGCTTAAGCGGGCCGCGCGAAGCTTGGATTGGGCAGAGGAGGAGGGAGGAAGCGGCGGAGCCTCAGAGCGAGTCCGAGAGGAGGCATAGCCTCGGATACAGGCGGTGCCGAAGCCGAAGTGCTTGCAAATGGACGCCAGAGGGGACGGAACAGTTACCAATTGGGATTCAACCCCTCGGCGTTTTAAACTCAGCATCGGCGATGGCATATCCGTGGTTGGGATCCGGCCTGATCCGCTTGATCCGGCTCCGTCCGGTTGAATTCGGCTTAGTCAGCAGTTTCATCCGGCCTCACCTGGCGCAGTGGCTCCTTGATCGGGCTTTAAGCCCGATCAAGGAGCCACCAAAAACTTAGGACGTCCCCCCAGGAGTTCCTTCCCGAGAGCACGGGGAAGGAGGGAGGGAGGCGGGGAGGTGAGCGCGAGGGGAGGGGGTCGAAGCACGCGGCGGGATCAGGGCCTGGGCAGGTGAACGGCCTCCCAGTCCTTCCCTTTCTTTTTGTGGGACTTGCTGTGCGGGCCGGTCGGTGGATTCGTGCAAAAGGCTTGCGCCTGGCTTATCGTGGCTGGGGCGAAGGGGATCGACGGGACTGGGTGGAAGGCAGGGGCAGCGGTGCCTGACCTCCTCTGCCTCTCCTTGCCTCCCTCCCTTCCTCCCCTCTCCTCCTCCGCCTCCTCCTCCTTCTCCTTCCCCTCCCCCCTCCCTCACTCTCCCTCTTCTTCATCCTCCCTGCTCATCTCCTCTTCTTCCTCGCCCCTCGTCCTAGATACAGCCATAGCGCATCGCGAGTCCGACACGCTACAAGGGGGAGGGGGGGAGGCGGAGCCAAACGCCCAGCCCCTGACCCCGAACCCCGCGACACCCTAGAGCTAGGTGCCGCCTCCTCCTGGCGGGGCTCGAGGGGGGGAGAAGGAGGACGACGAGAGGAAGACCAAGTGAGGCGCCAGGCTCACCACGCAGCTCGTGATGAGCACCACCAGCCCGCCGAAAGCGGGCGGCCCCCACGCCTCCCCGGCTCTGCAGACACCTGGGGGCACAGGTTACCCCACGTCGCCGTGCGGGGCACACGGCGCGTGTCTCCGCGCACGGGTGACCGGGCCCTTCCCCGCAGACCCCCCTGGCCCAAGGGTGGCCAGGTGGGGCCAGAGGCGCAGGCGCAGGCCCGCCTCACAGCCCGTGCTCGGGAGCAGCCGGCGCGGTGTCACGAGCCAGGCACGCGGAAGCTGCTGGCGCGGCGCCTGGATTCCGAGGGGGCTACGTTTTCCCTCGACGTGGCGGCCGAGGCTCTGAGGGCGGAGGGCGGCTCGGGGAGGGGGGGCACGGACCCCGCGTGAGGTCTTCTCCCTCGCATCGGCCTTCCCTGCCTGCGCGGGAGCGGGCCGACGCCGGGCGCGCTTGGCGCTGGCCAGGTGCCTGCTGGCGCGCGGGGGGTCTCCCACCCGATTGCGGGTAGCGAGTTTTTTTTTGTTAGTTTGTGTGTTTTTGTGTTTGTGCTGTTTTTTTGTTTTTATTGTCGGGGCATTCCCTGTACAGTCCATGCAGCTTTCTCCTCCTCCTCCTTCCCCCCCTCCCTCACTCTCCCTCTTCCTCATCCTCCCTGCTCACATCCTTTTCTTCTTCGTCCTCGTCCTCGTCCTCTCCCTCGTCCTCCTCCTTCTCCTCCTCCTCCTCGTCCTCTTCCTCGTCCTCTTCCTCGTCCTCCTCCTCCTCCTCCTCCTCCTCCTCCTCCTCCTCCTCTAGTTTCGACAACGGGACCCTGGAGCGGGAGGGCGCCCTGGCGGTCCCGAGGGCGGCCAAGCTGGTGTCCAGCATCAGCACCACGGGAGGTGATCAATAGGGGGCCACATGCGAACCCTACCCCTACCCCCCACGACTTCTGAGGGGGAGGGTGGGGTTCGCAGGCGGCCCCCTAATCAAGCTGGACGGGCCGTTGGAGAAGTAGTTCGGCGCTGTCACGGACGCCGTCGGCTCCAGCAGCGAGGGCCTGCAAGAAACTTGCCCAAGTACTCACGCGGGCAAGTTTCTTGCAGGCCTCCTCGACTGCAGCATCAGACGCTTGCCCACGCTCTCGGGGGAGAGGATCACCGCAAGCATGCCCAGGGTCTGCAGGTTGTCCCCTACTGCGAGGACGCTCGTCTTTTCCAGGACAAGTGCGGACTACTACGGCGCTTTCCGTTCGCCCGACAGCTGTCCCATGTTGAATGAGGCGGCTCGCGACAAAAGGTGGTCCTTTGTCTGCTCCTGTTCTTCCTTCGATACCTCGGCCTCCACGGGCAATCCGCTGATGGCCACAACGGGCAGGAAAAGGGGGCAGCTCATCGAGGCTGTGGGGGCGAGTGCGCCACGTCAGACAGCGGCCGCAGAAGGCTTGATCGACCGGCCGACCATGACTGGCCACCAACAGGGCACCAGGCGAAACTTCGGTGGACCCGTCCAAAGGCCCAAACATGTGATGAGATGTTTTTTTTGGTCATTGCCCGGCCAGGAGTTCCCGACCCTTTGCCCGGGGCTCGTTTCCCCCTCTGGCTATATCTTCGGTAGCCCAAGGGCAGGAAGGCCGCATTCGAGAAAACACGCCCAGACTGGAAACGGTCAGATCGTCAGAGATCAGAAGATCGGTGGGATGCGACCAGGCGTTCCGCTTTCACGGCGGCAGCTGCGCCCCAAAGGGCCATCGCGCAGCGAGACTGGCCGCCGGGCCGTTCGCCGCGGCACCGGTTGGCCGCGAGGCTCAGGCGGCGCAGCGTCGGCGCTTCGGGCCGAACGACAGGGGCCCAGACCCCCGACGTCATGATTTTTCATGACGCGACCCCCAGAGGCCCGGACCCATTCCCCGGGACCGGCTTTTCATCTTGAGTCGTTTTTTGACGGTCCTGAGGGCCGGTAAGGGTCCCCAGAGGCTGAAAATAGCGAAAAACCTCGCGTCGTGATTTTTCCATGACTCGGGGGGGTCTGGGGGGGGGATGGGGAAAGGGGGGGGATAGCGAAAGGGAAAGCGAGCTGGTTCTCGAGCCCCCCACCCCTTTGCTACACCCCCCCCCTCTCTCGCCGGGCCCGAGTGCTCGACTCCGCGGGCGGTGGCCCCGCGCGTCTTTTTCGGGGGGCCTCGCTGGCGGGGCGCCCGCCGCGGGGCGCCCGCCGCGGGGCCCGCTGTGTGCGCCGGCCGCAGCGGTCGCCTCGCTCTCAGGGAGCATCACCGAGCGCGCTTCGCTGCTCGCAGGGTTCACCAGCCTCGAACTTAACCCTATCCCTAAGATTGACACGCCAAAGGGCGATGACAATCTTAGGGATGCGCCCTGAAAAACTAAGGGAATCCCTAAGATTGGCATTGTGATGAGGCGATGCCCAGCTTAGGGATAGGGATATGTTCCAGGCTGGTAAAGAGTGCCTACTCGCAAATGCTCGACAAAATCACACATGTCTGCTTCCATGTACTCTATCGTAGATCACCCGCGGCGGACCCAGGACAGTTGCGAGTAGCTACTCTGCGAGTTGTGGAACGCGCCTGTTGAGCAGGCGGGCCGCGCGGGGCTGGAAGAACACGCCTCGCGCTCAGTTTGTCGGCCTGGCGGGGGCCCCGAAGGGGGGGCGCGCCCGCGGGGTTTAGTCCCGAACCTCCGCCGATCGGCGGGCGCCCCCCCAACCCCGACGGCCCCAGTCCGTTCGCGGATTCCCTCCCTCCCGCCGCGGGCGGGGGGGGTGCCAGCGCCCCAGAAAGGGAGCCAGTTGGCTTGGGGCCGGAGCGCGGTTTGCATTGATTTTCCATTGTTTTGTGGGGGATTTTTGAGTTTTCCATTTGGTAGTGGGGGATTTTTGAGTTCTCCCCTTTTCGGCTTCCCGACGCTCCAAGACGACTCACGAGGCCCCCAAGATCGCCTTAAGATTGCCCGACAGACTTCCAAGAGGGCCCCAAGCTGGCCCAAGAGGGCCCCGAGACAGTCCCGAAAAGACGTCCCGAGAGGCTTCCCAGAGCAGTCCCGAGAGGGCCCCACGAGGCAAAATTCATTGAATTTCCGTTGGTTTGCGGGGGGATTTTTGAGTTCTCCCTTTTTCAGCTTCCAAGACGGCCTACGAGGCCCCCAATATCGCCCTGAGACGGCCCGACAGACCTCCAAGAGGGCTCCAAATTGGCCCAAGAGGGCCCCCAGACAGTCCCGACAGGGCCCCAGGATGCCCCAGGAGGCCCCCAAGAGCCCCGAAGAGGCCCTACGGGACCCCCAAGAGGGCATCAGGAACCCCCAAGATGTCCCCAAGAGTCCCAAAAGATCTTGCAAACCATGTGCACCACAGCGCGCGTACTCCACAGCGTCTGCGTACCCGCAGCAACCATGTGCAACACCGTGCCTGTGTACACCACAATGTTTGCGTGCACCGCATCGCCTGTGAACACAACATCGCCTGTCTACAGCACAGCATCCGCGTGCAACGCAGCGCTGGTGTACACCACACCGCCTACGTGCATACGTGCACAGGACAGAAGGAGCATGTAAGTGAGGATCTGCTGCGGACAGCTAAACACTACGCAAGGGAAATGCTGATAATGGAATGAGGCATTTTTTTCTCCTCCGTCCTCTTCTACATCCACCTCCACCTCCACTTGCCACTCCCCCTCCTTCCCCCCCTCCTCTTCTTCCTCCTCCTCTTCCTCTTCCTCCTCCTCCTCCTCTTACCTCACCATTATCCCTTTGTCGTGCGGGTCGGCGCTATAGCGCACGTGCGCATCTCATCGCACACCGCACTATGGTGTATTGAATCAGTCCACTTGGTTCTCAGATGACCAATTCTGCTGGAGCCTCATGGACGCATATGAGAGGAGTTAGGATGATGCAAGAGGGCTAGATTCAAGCGGCGCTCCTTTTTCCAGAACGACTCATTTTCAAATCCTATTTAATTGTTTTTTCTGTGGAGTCCACAGGCGGTCCATTTTGTCGTAAGAATTTTTTAATTCAAAATGAAAAAGTTGTGCTCTATTGCAAACGGTTGCTGTGGTGCACACAGGCGCCGTGGTGTACACAGGCGGTGTAGTGCATGCAGGCATTGTGGTGTACACTGACTGGAGCTGTGTTGCACGCAGCTGGTGTGGTGTACGCAGGCGCTGTGGTGTACACAAGCGCTGTGGTGCCCGCAGGCTCTGTGGCAAACGCAGGCGCTGTGTTGCACGCGGCCGCTGTGGTGTACATAGGCTGTGCGGTGTACACAGGCGCTGTGGTACACGCAGGCACGGTGATGTACACAGGCGCTGTGGTGCGGATCACCACCTACATGCTGCTGCTGACCGTCCTGGGTCATCCCTGGACATTCCCAGACGCAGTCGGCGCGTCACGTGACGTCCTCGGCCCCGACCCCCCCAGATGATGGCCGTCATCGGCCCGGAAAAACAAAAACGGCTCCACCCGCGTCCGCGCGCACGACGACGATGAGCGACGAGCGACGACGACGACGACGACGGCGACGACGGCGACGACCGCGGACCAGACCCCTTATGCGGATTCCTATGCGGACGCCTATGCGGATCTCGATGCGCACGGCGGCAGTGCCCGTGGCGCACTGGGGGGGGGGGGCGTTACGTTAGTTATGGGGGGGGGCGGGGGCTCTTGGGAGGCCTCGCGGTCAGAGTGTTGACGCCACGTGGACCTCGTTGGAGCTTCCCGGAGCCTTCTGACAGCCTCTGTGGGACGTGGTGCAGTCCCGTTGAGGCTTCGGCCCGCCTTGGGGCGCGCAAGCATTGTGGTGTACACAAGCGCTGGGTTGCACACGGCTGCTGCGGTGTACGCAGACGCTGTGGCGTACGCGCGCTGTGGTGCACGCGAGCGCTGTGGTGTACACAGGCGTTGTGGGGCAGATCGCCACCGACATGCTGCTCCTACTTGGCCTTGGTTATCCCCAGGCATTCTCGGACGCCGCTGTCGCGGAACGTGGCGTCATTTGGGAAAAGGGGGGCGGGGCCGCTGTGCCGGCCGTGTGAGGAACCTGGGATAGCGGCCGATGACGGCCGCTATCCCAGGTTCCTGTGGTGCCAAAGCCAAACGGCGGAGGGAAGGGGGCGTTACGGTATACCCCCCGGCCGCCCCTCCTAACGCCAGTCATCGCCGAAAAGAAAGAAACGCTCCCCAAGAACGTACGGTGGTGCAACGCAACTTCGGCGTCGGCCCCGCGGCGACACCGATGCCCCCCAAGGTCCTCACACGGCTCCTTCCATAGTCCCAAAGACACGGCAATTTGCAAATCCAGGTCGCGGTTTCAAATTTTGCCGTGTCCTCCATGCCGTCTCCTACCCAAGTCTTTCGGCACTCGCGGGCCTTTCGCTGCATTTCTGCCCCCCCCCCCAGGTGTCCACGACCGCGTGCATATGTGTATATATGTATGTATGTATGTATGTATGTATGTATGTATGTGTGTATGTATGTGTGTATATATAACTATATATATAGGCGCGCTATGTGCAAACGTATATTTGCCCAACTATTCAGCAAACGGTGTATGCGCCAACACGGATTAGTATTTATGTAATTACTCATTTAGTTGTATATATATGTAAATATATACATATATGCAAATGCATACACATATGTACATATTTCACATCTACATATACACATGTAAGTACATCACATACATGTATATGCAAGTGCACAAATATACCCACACACATTTATATTCATGCACGTATATATAATCACACACTTCCCCGTCTATATCTGTATGGCGTGCATGCGCGTCCGCGCGCATGACATGTACGCACATATCGGCGCGCGCTTGTGCACGCGCATGCACGCCGCCCGCGTGAGAATTCACACACGCACACGCGTATGTATTTATATATATATATATATATCTGTATATGTATATGTGTATATATATGTATATATATGTATGTATATGTGTATGTATGAACACACACATATATATACATATCTCCATTTTTTACACATTTACATACACACGTATACATACATATGTATGTATGTATTCATGTACGTATGTATGTATGCATGTATGCATGTATGTATGTGTATATATATGAGTATATATATGTATATGTATATGTATGTATATATATATAAAAACATATGTAAAGCTCATACGAAACAGCTTCAAACGCCCCGCCCGCCCCGCCGCCGCCAGGCGGCATGCGTGCTCGCCGCCCTCGGCCGCGCCGGTCTGCTGCCCGCCCCGCCGTCGACAGCCCCGGCGGCGGCTGGCGGCGCCGCGGCCCGCACGGCGCAGGAGGATGGGCCAGGGCCTCGGGAGCGGAAGTCATCCTGCAAGGGGGGGTGGGGGTGTTAAGGCCCAGTGAAGCGACCCCCCCCCCCCCTTTAAGTTTCGTTCAGTGCGTCGCCCGAGCGTCGCCCGTGCGCCGGCCCTGGTTTGCGTCTCTGTCCCGAATCCCGGCCTCCCAGAGTGCGTGGGCGACATATGGCGCGACTTCGGAATTTCTCTGGCGATATATAGGTTTCCGACGCCGGTGCACCAGCAACCATTTTGGCGGTCGCGGCGCTTTCCTAGTTCGACGGTCCACCAACGCGTTCTGTTCCCAATTCGGCGCAAGAGGATTTGCTGGTGCTCATTGTCGGGGGCGCCAACCGTTGCTGAGGACGAAGACGCCTCGCGTTGATTGGGGGCTGTGCGTGTCGCGCCACGGTGGGGGTGACGTCACGTCGCGCGACGCGGCGCCACTTCGCCCCGTCGCATCGCGCCCCGCACCCCTGTCGTTTCGCGCCAATCCTCCTGCCCCCCCCCTTCTTCCTTCCTCTTCCCCTCGTCCAACGCGCTGCGCGTTTTGCCCCGTTTGCGAAATTTGTATTCAGTTCTTTTGTGTCAGGCTGCCGTTCTGTCCGCCTCCCTACTCACCCCCTGTTGTCCTTCCACCCTCCTGGAACTTCTTCTCGCCCTCCTCGCTCCCGCCGCCCCCCTTCGATCGCCTTCCATCGCTCCCGCCGCCGCTGCGCCGCCCTCGCGCGCCCCCCCTCGCCCGTCTGTTCCCATTCCCGCCCGCCCTTCCCTCGCCTCACTTCCAGCCTCTTTTTCCCCCCCAATGCATCGGCGGGCGAGACGTCGCCGAATTGCTGCAGCGACGGACCGATGTTCAAAATCTGACGGGGCGCGCGCTTGACATGGATTAGTCCGTGCGCGCTGCATCTCCATGTCGTCTATTGGTCTCCTCGCGTTCGTACTTCTCACGTGCGTGTCTCGCTATTTCTACGATTGCCGCGCGCATCCCTCGATTGTTTCGCCAACGGGCCGTGCAGTTCACATGCCGTCAGGAGTCCACGGCGCCTTTCGAGCGATTCGCGCGCGACCTGCGCGCGACGCGCGGACGACCCGAGCGACGCCCGCGCGACGCACGCGCGACGCGCGCGCGACGCACCCCGACCCGCGCGCGACGCGCCCCTGCCAGCGCGCGACGCACGATCGACCCGCGCGACGCACGCGCGACGCACGCGCCACGCGCGCGACGCACGCGCGACGCATGCGCGACGCACGCGCGACGCACGCGCGACGCACGCGCGACGCACGCGCGACTCACGCGCGACGCACGCGCGACTTTGCCCGCCCCTAGCATTTCTCCGAGCAGCAATGCGCAACGGCCGTTGGCCCGCCGTGCTTGCGCTGTTCACAAGTGGCGGCGGCTGCGTCCTCCATTGCGCCAGGAAGGGCGGTGCTTGCCGTTGTTATTTCCCTTTTCCTTCCTCGTCGTCCCTCCTCTTTTGTCAGTCCTCCTCCTTCGTCCTCTCTCCTGCCTCGTCTCCCTCTCTCCTCCCCTTCTCCTACTCCGTTCTACCGGCCTCCCTCTGTCTGTCCCCCCCCCTCCTCTCTCGTCTTTGTTTTTTTCCCTTGCCACCCCGTGTCCCTCTTCATGTTCTTTTCTCCTTCGGCCCCCCTTCCACGGCCGCGGCGCGTCGCCGCGAGCGGCGCCCCCGCCTTCCGCGAACGGCCCCGCCGCCGGCGGTGGAAGAGGAAGATTCCGAGGGGCAAAGGAGGGGGGAGGGGCAGGGGCGCGAGGCGGGCGCGGCGGCAAGGGCGGCCCGGCAGGGGAATGGGGGGGAGGGGGAGGAGGACGGAGTGGGCGGGTGCTTCTGTAATGGTCATGTTGGTGATCATGGTCGTGGTCGCGTTCGTCGCCTTGGCCGCGTTGGCGGCGGTCGTGCCGCTGGTGGTGGGCGGGCTAGTTGTGGTCACGTCGGTGATCGTGCTGGTGTCGGTCGTTGTTGTGGTCGCGAGAAGCGTGGTGGTCGTGGTGGTGGTGATGGCGGTAATTGGTGTTAGTCGTAATCGTCGCGGTGGATGTGGTTGCGGTCGCATCCGTTTGTGGTGATCGTGGCGGCGATAGTTTTGGCGCTGGCGGCGGCTGCGGCGGCTGTGGCGGCGGCTGCGGGGACCTGCTGGCCTATCGGCGGGCTGCGTTCAGCAACATCGCTGCGTTTACAATGTTAGGGGGATTTGCTGATCTGCCGAGGTGGCCCAGCGGCCGCCTTCTTCTCGCCAAGAGGGCCGCAGCGTGGGCGACTTTCTTTTTCCCGAAGGCGACCAGCCTTTTCAGCGGCCGTGGAGAGGGCGACGCGCGTGCGATCCGCCCCGTGGGTGTCCGCCGCGCTCGCGACGCACTCACCAAATTGCCCCCTTGCGAGGGCGACGTGCGCGTTCGAGAGGACGGCTGGCCTTTTTGGCGGCCGACGCGCGGGCGGCGCACGGGCGACGAATGCGCGACGCACCTCCTGTCGCGAAGGGGGGGGGGTCAGCACGCCGGTCGCTTTACTGGGCCTTAACAGGTGGGGGTGCCGGGGTGCTCAGGGGCGGGGGGGATGCATCAACTTCCACTCTCCAATCGCCCATGGGTCGCAAACAGTGGCCGGTGGGCCCAGCTCGCCCAGGAACGTGGGGAGTCGCCAGCCGGGGCCTATCGCCGATTTGTCGGCGAGGTATCGCCGGTTCCAGCCCGACGTTCCCTCGCCCGGAGCCGGCCCCCCCCCCTTCAATTGGAGGGTAAAAGGGGGGGTGTGCAACAGGGGGTCTTCAATGGGGGTTGAATGGCCCATGTATGCTCAATGTGTCGCTCATATATGTGATCGGGAACGATTGGCGTCCAATGTTGGCGGTCATGGAAGGCCAGTCCTTCGTGCCCGCGCGTTGCCCGCGCGGGCGCACGCGCCGTCCATTCATTATCGTTCATGCGTGCGGGCGTTCTTGCATTCTGCGCGTGGGGCTGCGAAGTGGAGTGCAAGTGTGTCTAGATTGTGCGATTGATGATCGCGTATGTTCCCAAACGATGAACTATCGACCCCCAAGACAGATTAGGAATGGGCCCCGCGATTCTCCCAATGTGAATTCACATGATGTTTTTTCCCACAGTGTGAATTCATATTTTGCTCTTGCCTTCAAGATCCCCCAAACTGAGGCGCAGTGTTCCGCATATCAGATTGGCTGGGCACATCGACACTCACCTCACCGCTTCCGTTTATTTCAGCCCTGTCTTTTTTGCCCCCTCAGCTCACGTTGCTTTCGTCGCCTTCCCGAGCCCCCCGCCCCCTTGCTTCGTTTCCCCGCAAGTCTCGCGCATGGGTGCTGGCGAGGAGCTTGAATTGGCACCCCCGCCGAACACAGCAATCGAGGATGCATCGCCCATTCATGGCCATTCATGGCCCATAATGACACCATTGCCGGGGCCCTGCGCCCGAACCCTACTTTCACCGAACATTTAAAGCAGCGGCCAAGCGTCCTAGTTTGTGCTCGTTTTTTTATTCTTTGTTTTGCCGATCGGCGCGGGCTCTCCCCCCCCCCCCTCCCCCCCCCGTGGAGTAGATCGTGGCTGTTTTTTGGCGCCTGTGTCGAGCGGGTGGATTCTTTCCCCCATGGGACACAGCGTTGCAGAGGTCCGGAGCCAGACCGCCCCCCCTCCCCCCCCTTCCGCCCAATGTCGAAACGCCGAATAAAACAAACAACTCAATTTGCCTCCAGGCCTACCCAGCAAATGTTTTAAACACCTTTGTGGTCTTCGCGAAATGTTCTTAGAACGTTTCTGGTTGAGGCTGTCTTGTTTCAATACATCGGGTGCACGTTCTACGAATATTGTTTTTGTTTTGAAGCATGTCGTGGTAGGCCTATAGGAATCCGGGGCGGTCGGTCCCTGCTCAATCCCTATCGTTGCGCTTCAGGCAAGAAGATGCACTTGCTGATGATGTTCTATAAACTGGAGTAGTGGATCTGGCGTAGATGGGTCGGCGGTGAGAAGATTCTATGCTGGTGTTTGGCTTCGATTTGCGATCGCTTGCGGGCCAGCATCGTCGAGGAGTCCAGCACCGTTTCTCTCTGGCGGCGCAGACCGTAAAATTTTCTCCGGCACACCGCCAGCAGCACGGACCCACAGTGGGCGAGGCTATTCAGGCCGCGTGTCCCCTGGCACAGAACCTCTCTGCGAATACGCCTTGTGAAAAGGTCATCGAGGGTGTTGTCATCGCTGCAAAACAGGTGCGATCGTTCATTGTGTGTGCGCTATTGCGTGCAATTGTGTGCAACAATTGCGGAGGGACACGAATGTCTGCACGGTCACTAGCCATTGCATGTGAGAAACGATGCGTAGCTGCATCCACGCGCAACTACTCGATGCAGCGCGCAAACGATTGCATCCAGGTAGTTGCCAACTGTTGCAAGTACTATTGCACCTCTCCCTGCGGACCCGCCTGTGCCAGACCCGCTGCTCTAGTTTGACTCTTCGTTGGTTGCGAGAGCAGGCGTTGCGAGAACGTTCGTAACGCGAGGCTGGCCCCGCCGGCTCGGGGGGGCGTGTTCACGTACGTGACTGGGCGCGTACGTCTTGGTGAGCTCCCTAGAGGGCGAGGGCGAGGGCGAGGACAACGAGGGCGGCGACGACGAGGAGGACGAGGGGGGGCGAGGGCGACGGCGACGGCGATGGCGACGATGAGTGCGAGGGCGATGGCAACGACGGCGACGAGTGCGAGTGCGAGGGCGATCGACGACGAGAGTTTGGCATAAACGTGCAATTTCAGAGGTTCGCACGGGCCTCAAGTTTTTTGGTTTGCCGTCTGCTGTTCCTCTTCTCATGAGGACGAGGGCGAGGGCGATGGCGAGGGCAATAGTGATGACGACGAGGGCGAGAACGAGTGCGAGAACGAGCACGATGTGGAGGTCGAGGATCGAAGTTTGATTCTTAGGCTTACGCCACACCGCCGACCCCTTGTTTATGCCAATCGGGGGGCAGTAGAAGCTGCGAAGGGGTGAAAAGGCGAGTGATATTTGTTTGGTGTCTGTTCGCCGCCACTGCCAGAGGGTCTCGGGCAGTTCCGCGGGGGTGTCCGAGCGGACGGCGACACCGCGGGCGGTCGTGGTCTCATCTGGGGCCATCTGAGAGGCATAATGGAGCCAGGTTGGGCTCGGGAATGTCTTCGAGCCGTTTCGGTAGCGGTCGGGAGTTTTTTTGGGGGACTGTCCAGGAGTCATTATGGGTCAACTTGGCCATGTGCGAGGCCACGGCGCGTGCAAAGGGTGTGCCGGCATGGGGTATACTTGCATGCGAATCTTCCCACTGGGCCCCACGGTGGACGTATTCTGGAGCCACGACACGATCGACGTGTGTGTGCGCTTGGGGTTGGAAGTTTACGGGACCGCGGGTACTGGGGCTATGGTTGGAGCGCGCCGTGGAGCCACGAAATCTATGAGGGACGTGCCCAATGTTCGCGGGGAACCGCGCGTATACTCGGGTTTTGGGGCCTTTCATTCAAGTTGCCGCGTGCGGGGTGTGCCAAATTGGAGGCATGTTCACTAGATGGAAGCGCCACGGCACCTCGATTTCTGCGGGGTCGGCGAATGCTGGACGTAAGTTGTGGATTTCGACACTGGGGCTGATCCGTTATTGGGCAGGCTGGGGTATTCGGAGGAGTGGGAGGAGGAGGATGAGGAGGAGGAGGAGGACGAGTGACGCTGCGAGCGTAAGAGCGGGGCGAAGGAGACGGAGCAGGAGAAGGAGGAAGAGGAGGAAGGGGAGGAGAAGGGGGGACGAGGAGGAGGCGGAGGAATAGGAAATGACATTGAGGCCGTCTTGGGGGCCTCTTGGGGGCTTCTTGGCTCGTCTTGAGGCCCTCTTGGGCCCGGAAAAGCCCTGGAACCGCTCGTCCCGGCCGTGCTGCGCTCGTCCCGGCCCCCTCCCCCCCTCCAAATCGGCCCTCTTGGGCCGTCTTGGGGACCTCTTGGGCCGTCTTGGGGCCGTCTTGGGCCGTCTGGAGGCCGTCTTGGGGGCCTCTTGGGCCATCTTGGGGCTATCTTTGGGGCCTCTTTGGCCGTCTTGGAGCGTCGGGAAGCCGGAAAGGCGGGAAAGCAAGAAACGTCGAAAAACACTCGGGAAAATCAACAATTTTAGACTCTTTGGGCCCTCTTGGGAGGCTTGTTTGGGACCTCGGAGGCCGTCTTGGAGACCTCTTGGCCCGTCTTGGGGCCATCGTGGGCGTCTTGGACCGGTCGTTTGGCGTCTCGGAGCCTTCGTGGGCCGTCTTGGAGGCCTCTTGGGGGCTTCTTGGCCCGTCTTGAGGCCCTCTTGGGCCCGGAAAAGCCCCGTGAGTCGCTCGTCCCGGACCCCCCCCGCTCGCGCCGGACCCCCCCCCCCCCTCCAAATCGACCGGACCGGGCTCCCGGGGGAGGGGTTTGGGGAGGGGGAAGCATCTCACACGCCGATGATCCCCAAGGGGTCGGCGGATTTTTTGTTGCTGTTGTGGAAAGCCGCTGTTCGACCTATTTGGTGTCTGGAGGTCTCATTGGAGAGACAGACCTCTAGATCTGGGCGTCGCAGAGGTCGCGAAGGACGTTCTCGCCCAGCTTCGGATCCCGATACCCTCTCGCATCGATCTAGCTCGAGGAATTACCTGACGAGATCGATCTGGTCGGGAGCTCCGTGTTTTTCCCAACCATCCTGTGGTGTTGGGTCCTCGTTTTGAAGAGACGGTGCCCCGCGTTCCTCTCCTCTCCTCTCCTCTCCTCTCCTCTCTCTCCTCCTCTCCTCTCCTCTCTCTCCTCTCCTCTCCTCCTCCTCCTCTCCTCCTCTCCTCCTTCCTTCACCCCCCAGTACACCGTTTCGTGGCTCCATAGGGAGCTCCACCGAAGGCCCCAGTGCCCGCGCCCGCATGCGTCACCCACACCCATTTCGGCACACCCCTCACACGTTTCGTGGCTCCATAGGGAGCTCCACCGAAGGCCCCAGTGCCCGCGCCCGCATGCGTCACCCACACCCATTTCGGCACACCCCTCACACGTTTCGTGGCTCCATAGGGAGCTCCACCGAAGGCCAGTTGCGTCGGCACACCCCTCACACGTTTCGTGGCATAGGGAGCTCCACCGAAGGCCCCAGTGCCCGCGCCCGCATGCGTCGGCACACCCCTCACACAGCTCCACCGAATTTCATGCGTCACCACACCCATTTCGGCACCCCTCACACGTTTCGTGGCTCCATAGGGAGCTCCACCGAAGGCCCCAGTGCCCGCGCCCGCATGCGTCACCCACACCCATTTCGGCACACCCCTCACACGTTTCGTGGCTCCATAGGGAGCTCCACCGAAGGCCCCAGTGCCCGCGCCCGCATGCGTCACCCACACCCATTTCGGCACACCCCTCACACGTTTCGTGGCTCCATAGGGAGCTCCACCGAAGGCCCCAGTGCCCGCGGCCGCATGCGTCACCCACACCCATTTCGGCACACCCCTCACACGTTTCGTGGCTCCATAGGGAGCTCCACCGAAGGCCCCAGTGCCCGCGGCCGCATGCGTCCCCCACACCCATTTCGGCACACCCCTCACACGTTTCGTGGCTCCATAGGGAGCTCCACCGAAGGCCCCAGTGCCCGCGCCCGCATGCGTCACCCACACCCATTTCGGCACACCCCTCACACGTTTCGTGGCTCCATAGGGAGCTCCACCGAAGGCCCCAGTGCCCGCGCCCGCATGCGTCACCCACACCCATTTCGGCACACCCCTCACACGTTTCGTGGCCCATAGGGAGCTCCACCGAAGGCCCCAGTGCCCGCGCCCGCATGCGTCACCCACACCCATTTCGGCACACCCCTCACACGTTTCGTGGCCCCATAGGGAGCTCCACCGAAGGCCCCAGTGGCGGCGCTCACATGCGCATGCGTCCCGCACACCCATTTCGGCACATCCCTGACAGGTTTCGTGGCCCCATCATCCACCGGAGGCCCCAGTGGCGGCGCTCACATGCGTCACCCACACCCACCCAATTCGGCACACCCCTCACACGTTTCGTGGCCCCATAGGGAGCTCCACCGAAGGCCCCAGCGGCCGCGCTCACATGCGTCCCCGCCACCCATCCCGGCACGCCCCTCACAACAACAGGTTTCGTGGCCCCATAGGGAGCTCCACCGAAGGCCCCAGTGGCACCGCCCGCATGCGTCACCACCCGCACCCAATTCGGCACACCCCTCACACGTTTCGTGGCCCCATAGAGAGCTGCACCGAAGGCCCCAGTGGCGGCGCTCACATGCGTCCCCGCCACACATCCCAGTACACCCCTCACGCGCTTCGTGGCCCCATAGGGAGCTCCACCGAAGGCCCCAGTAGCGGCGCTTACATGCGTCTCCGCTACCCATCCCGCCCCCCCCCCCCCCGCAGCAGCATCATGTTTCGGGGACCCATAGGGAGCTCCACTGGAGGCCCCAGTGGCGGCCCGCACATGCGTTTCCGCCACCCATGTCGGCACGCCCCGCGCGTGTTTCATGTCCCCATAGAGAGCTTCGCCGAATGCCCCAGTGGCACCCATCTCGGCACACCCCTCACACGTTCCGTAATCCTATGGGGAGTTTCATTGAAGATGAAACCCGCAGCTGCGGTACTGACAACTGCATATGGTTGGGTTCTTCGCCAGGCTAATTTTTTTTGTTCGCCGCGCTTTGGATGTGTCACGGCGTCGGATGGCTTCCGGTATCTGCTTGCGAGGACGGCGAAAAGGGCGGCCTTCTGAAACGGCGGGGGCCTGTCAGAAGCCCTTCTGCTTTCCAAAAAGCCTTGTTGGAGGAGGCCTGCGATCCTTTCTGAGTGGGTCCCCATGCCTTGTAAGAGGGCCGCATCCACGTCTTCTTTGGCCGTTTTGGTATGTCGGAATACCAAGAAACAACGATCATGCTAATCAAACACCGTACGGCATCCACTAGTGCTGCCTCTTGGCGCCCTCTTGGGGGTCCTCGTAGTGCCCTCTTGGCTCGTCTTGGGCCCCGCTTGGGGCCGTCTTGTTGCCGCCTTTGGCATCTTGAAGCGCTCTTGGTCCGTCTTAAACCTCCCTTTTGCCGTCCTGGGCGCTCATTGGGGCCCTGACAGTAATGAGGTGCTTGTAGGAGGAGGGGGAGGAGGAGGAGGAGGAGGAGGAGGAGGAGGAGGAGGAGGAGGAAAATGAGGAGGAGAGGAGGCGGAGGAGGAGGAGGAGGAGGAGGGAGGAGGAGGGGGAGGAGGAGGACGAGGAAGAAAAAGAAAGATAATAATAATGAGAATAATGAAAATAATACAACGAATAAGAATAAGAAGAAGACGAAGAAGAAGAAGAAGAAGAAGAAGAAGAGTAGGAGGGAGAGGAGGAGGAGCAGGAGGAGGTGGAGGAGAAGGAGGAGGAGGAGGAGGAGGAGGAGCAGGAGGAGGAGGAGGAGGAGGAGGAGGAGGAGGAGGGAGGGAGGAGGGAGGAAGGAGGAGGGAGGAGGGAGGAGGAAGGAGGGAGGAGGGAGGAGGGAGGAGGGAGGGAGGAGGGAAGAGGGAGGATTAGTGACCAAGTTGCCAGGACAGCGAGCGTGCCGCCTTTGGACAGTCCCTCAGCGAACTAGAGGTTGTCCAGGGGGTGCACCCGTTATCTGGGGAAACCCCAACTCGCCGTTTGTTGTTGTCGGTTGCTAACGAGGGCGAAGCCTGGTTAGCAACTCGCGATGCAACGCGCTGGATGGAACAACATAAGATTGACATTGCTGGGGCTTCACGAATGCTGTCGCATGTTGCCGAAGCTGTTATCCCACGTAGTGGGATTATTCGCCTAATGTGCGCGCTGTGCTGGAGCCCTCGCCTGCGACCCCCCTCGCCAGCGGGCGCGCATATGCAGCCTCAACTGAAGACGATCCTGGCGAGGTCCCCGCCTGGAGACGAACAGGAAAAGTGAGTTCCAGTGATGCCGGCCCTAGCCTAAACACGTGCGGCTGTGCGGGTGCCAGGAATCCTGCCGTGACACACTGGGTGGAACAACAGATTGTTGACACTGCTGGGGCCTCGCGTATACTGCCGCATGTTGCCGGAGCTGTTATCCCACTTAGTGGGGTTGTTAGCCCAGCGCGCGCTCTGTGCTGGAGCCCGCGAATGCGAACCGCCTCGCCTGCGGGCGCGAAGTTGCGGCCTCGATTGAGGGCGAGCTGGGCGAGGTCCCCGCCTAAAGACGAATCGGACAAATGGAGTGGAGAGGCGCGCGCAGCGACCTAGCCTAAACACGTGCGGCGTTGCGGATGCCAAGAATCCTCCGCACTTGAGTCGGGCTGGCCGAAACAACGGACCGCGAGCTAGTTGGGCATGCCATGCGAAGCCTTCGCCCTCAGTCCTAGCATAATTCCTGGGGCATCGCCTAACACCGCGACCCTTGTAATCCTGGAGCCCTGGCCCTGTGAGTTGAGTCGGTTTGGCCACAGCGACGGGCCGCGGGCTAGTTGGGTATGCGGTGCGTAGCCTTGGCCCACGGCCCTGGCAGGGTCCCAGCGATGCCGGTAGCCTGAACACGCGCGCCTCTGCGGGTGCCAGGAATCCTGCCGTGGATGTTGAGTCGGGCTGGCCGAAACAACGGGCCGCGAGCTAATTGGGTATGCCGCGCGTGGACTTGCCCGCAGTCCTGGCATATTCCCCAATAGCCTAGCCTAGAGAGGGGGGGCGAGGAGAGGAGGCAGTGGAACGGCCAACTGGGGTTTGGGCGGAGAGCGAACAAGCAGGGGTGGGGGGGGGAGGAGGAGGGGGGGCGAGGATCGACTGAGGGCGAGCCGGGCGAGGTCCCCACGCGGGGGCGAACGGGAAAAATGGGGTGGAGGTGCGCGCGGCGACCTAGCCTAAACAAGCGCGGCGCTGCGGATGCCAAGAACCCCGTCGTGATGTTGGGTCGGGCTGGCGGAAGAAACGGACCGCGAGCTAGTTGGGTATGACATGCAAAGCCTTCGCACGCAGTCCTAGCATAATTTCCGTGGCGTCGCGTAACGCCGCGCGGCCTGTAAGCCGGAGGCTCCAGCCTTGTTTGTTGTCTGGCCGAAACAACGGGCCGCGGGCTAGCTGGGCGTGCGGCGCGTAGCCTTAGTTAGCCCGCGGCCCTGGCAGGGTTCTAGTGACGCCAGCCCTAGCTTAAACGCGCGCGGCTCTGCGGGTGCCGGGAATCCTGCCGCGGGCGTTGAGTCGGGCTGGCCGAAACAACGGATCGCGAGCTAGTTGGTTATGCCGCGCAAAGCTTACGCCCGCAGTCCTGGCAGAATTCCCAAGAGCCTAGAAAGGGGGGTGAGGGGGCAGCGGGGCGGGCCAGCCGGGGTTTGGGCGTGGGGGCGGCCAGGCGAGGGCGCGGGGGGGAGGAGGGGGGGGCACGGGGAGCCAGTCCTGCAGTGCATAATACTGCTTGCCCCCCCGCCCCCCGCTGAAGGACTTTGGCCCTGGCTGGCGGCGGCCGCGCAGCAGTCCTGGCTAACGCCATTCGCGCGGGCGCCTGCCGAATTAGGCCTTCGTCGCCCCGGCCCCCGCTCTCTGGCCCTCGTGGTCGGGGTGCTCTTCGGGCCCAGGATGGGCCCTTGACCGCGCCGTGCGTCCCCGTGCCGTGGATTTGGGAAAGTCAGAGGAATTGCCAATGGAGGGTGCGTGGCGAATTGGCTGCCCGGGCTAGGGGTGGCGCGTGCGAAGGGCGAATCGGCTGCCCGGGTTGGGGGTAGCATGCGGGGAGGGCCGTGCCAATGCATGCCAGCGCGTGCCAGCGCATGCCAACGCTTGCCAGCGCGCGCCAACGCATGCCAGTGCATGCCAATGCGTGCCAACGTATGCCAACGCATACCGTTGCATGCCCATGGACGCCACTGCGCGCCAATGCGTGCCGATGCATGCCAGCGCATGCCAACGCATGCCAACGTAAGCCAACGCATGCCAACGCATGCCAACGAATGCCGAGGCATGCCGACGCATGCCAACGCAGGCCAACGCATGCCAGCGCATGCCAACGCGTGTCAACGCATACCAACGCGTGCCAGTGCATGCCAACGCATGCCAACGTTTGCCAACGCATGCCAACGCATGCGAACGCATGCTAACGCATGCCAACACATGCCGATGCATGCCGACGCATGCCGATGCGTGACAATGCATGCCAACGCAAGCCAACGCTTGCCAACGTATGCCAACGCATGCCAACGCATGCCAATGCCAATGCATGCCAGAGGATGCCAACGCATGCCGACGCATGCCAACGCGTGCCGCTGCACGCCAATGCATGCCAACGTATGCCACTGCATGCCAACGCATGCCAACGCATGCCAACGCATGCCAGCGCATGCCAATGCACGCCGACGCATGCCAGTGCATGCTAGCGCATGCCAGTGCATGCCACTGCAAGCCAACGCATGCGAATTCATGCCAATGCATGCCAAGGCATGCCAATGCATGCCATCGCATGCCACTGCAGCCAGTGCATGCCAACGCATGCCAGCGCGTGCCAGTTCATTCCAACTCATGCCAATGCATGCCAAAGCATACCAACGCAAGCCAGCGCTTGCCAACGCATGCCGACGCATGCCGACGCATGCCAACACATGCCAACGCATGCCAGAGCATGCCAAAGCGTGTCAACGCATACCAACGCATGCCAGTGCATGCCAATTCATGCCAATGCATGCCGACGCATGCCAATGCATGCCAACGCATGCCAGTGAATGCCAATGCATGCGAAGGCATGCAAATGCATGCCAACGCATGCCAACGCATGCCACTGCATGCCATTGCAGCCAGTGCGTGCCAACGCATGGCAGCGCATGCCAGTGCATGCCAACGCATGCCGACGCATGCCAGCGCATACCAAGGCATGCCACTGCATGCCAACGCATGCCGATGCATGCCAACGCATGCCAACGCATGCCAACGCATGCCAACGCGTGCCGTCGCATGCCAATGCGTACCAACGTATGCCAACGCATGCCAACGCATGCCAACGCATGCCAACGCGGTCAACGCATGCCAATGCATGCCAATGCGTGCCAGGGTTAGCACGTGCGGGACAAGAGTTGACCACCCAGGCTAGGGGTAGCACGCGGGGAGGCCTGCCCTGTCAGGGGTAGCATTTGGAGCGGGAAGATTGGCTTGGCCGGGGGGGTAGCCCAGCAACCTGGCCGCAGCAGGGCAATTGCGAGGCGTGGGCGAAAACCTCGGCATGCGGCCGAGCTCCACAGGCAGGCGGAAAGACCCGCTGCGACCAGCGCCTCCCCCACGAGTGGGGAGCGCTGGACGGGCAGGGCTCCCCGCGCGCCCCAGGGGCCAGCGAGCCCGCCCGACTGGGGCGGTCCCAGCGCCGAGGGGCGGCCCTGAAGGGTCAGGGTCAGTTCCGGGTCCGGCTAACGCCGCCCCGCTGTCGCAGCAGCACTCCCGCGGCGGAGCCGTCTTTCCTGGGCTTGTTTCGCAGCTTGCAGCCGCCCCGCGGGCAGCCGGGCGCGGTCTGCCCCTCGTCGCGCTGCAGCTCCGCGTCGACGAGAGGTGGCCCCTCTCCCTACTCAGCATGCGCAGTCGGTCTGCCCGTGCTTGCCCCCGCCAGGAAGGCCTCTGACCTGCCCGCTGGAGGGCGCGGAGCGGCCGCAGCCCGGCCGACCCTGCTTCCTCTTCGCGCAGCAGCTCTTCACCGCGTTGTCGCTGCCCGATTACTTTTTCTATTACCTGGGGGCCTGGGGGCCGCTTGTCTCCGCGGCGTTCGCATTGCGCGACTTCCTCGCGTTGCCCGTGCCGGTCTCTCGGTGTCGTTCGTACTGCTCCTGCGGTGCTGCCTGCTCGCTTCTTCCATGTCTGCGTGGCCGCGAGGGTTCATAGACTTCGAGTCTGACGAGCTTGCCTGGGGGGCCAATTCAACGACAGAATTCTCTCTCCTGTTCGGCTGCCGCATGGTTGCTGGGAGTTTGTCAGCTGGCTTCTTCAAGGGCTCGTCCTTCGGCGAGTGCGTAGTCGCTCTGACCCTTTTTGCACGTCGTCTTGGACGTGTGTGTCCTGGGGTGGTCCACTGCCGACTTCCCATGCGCGTGGTCACTCTCTCCCACCACTTGCGTCTGAATTGGCACCTCGGTGGGCGTGGCTTCGGCGCTGGTCTGCGATGCCTCCCGCGCCATTTTGGCTGCGCTGAGCCTTGCTTCTCAGCCGGGCGCCGCTCCCCTCACCGTTTTTCCTTTGCTTCGGCGCGGCCCTCCTAGCTCTGCCCGGCTTTCGACTCGTTTCGGGAGCCCGCGTTCTAAAACACATATCCCCGCCAGCCTATCCAGAAACGGTCGGATGTTGTTCCAAGGCCTTTTGAAGGTTATCTTGAGCAATGATCGGCTGGATGCTGTCGGAGGTTCTTTGGAGCCATGGAGGAAGAGGGCGAAGAAGGGGAGGATGGGGAGGCGAGGTGGAGGAGGTAAAATAAAGGAGCGGAGGGGGAGGAGGGGCAAAATGATGATGATGAGGAGGAGAAGGAGGAGGAGGTGGAGGAGTCGGAAAAGGAGGAGGAGGAGGGGGATGAGGAGGAGGAGGAGGAGGAGGAGGAGGAGGAGGAGGAAGACGAAAAGGAGGAGGAAAAGCGCGGCACGAGCTTCGAGTTTTCGAGGGGGAGGTCCTGAATTTCGCGCCCCTGTTTGTTCGACAGTGGGGCTCAAGGCTCCATAAGCAGCAAAAAAAGTGTCGCCTGTTTGCAGGATCGCTGCGGGGTCTTTGCAGGGTCGTTGCAGCGGGATGGGCCATGCAAAAACCCGACAGGTGTCTTGCAAAGTGGGATTATTGGAGAGGCCTCTTGGAACGATCTTGAGCTCTTCTTGCTCAAAATGGGGGGGGTCCTCAACAAGGGGGGGAGACACCCCCCCTCGGATGCTCAAAAAGGGCGCCCTGGGGGCCCTGTTGTGGCGCCCTTGGGGCGGTCTTTGGTCTTGGGCGTTGTTTAAAAGGAGCTTTACCTCTTGGGGGGTGCCTTGGCAAGGCCGAGCGGGCAGTCGGAGCCGCCTTGGGGCTCACTTTGGGTGCCTCGAAAGCATGTTGGAGGTTATTTTGAACTACGTTGAAGCATCTTGGGTCATTTTGGAAACCATTTTGGGCTTTCTGAGGCCTCTTGGAACCATCTTGGCCCGAGAACCACCTTCTGACACTTCGCGAGGCGCGCCGTCCAAAGCAAGGGTAAGGGTAGGGGCAGAAGGGGTGATGGAAGAAAGAAGACAAATCTCGTTGAACCACCTGCGTCCAGAGGGTTGGTGGGATTTTTGAAACGAGTTTGCCCGACGCCCAGGCGAGAACTTCATTTTGAAACGGGCCGCCCTCCATCCGTGAAATTCTTGCAAACTTTGAGACTACTGTGCTCGGTGATGATGGGAGAGCCACATTTTGAAAACGGGCTGTCCTACATCAGTGACGCTGTTGGAATCGACGCGAATCGTCGCGGAGTTTAGGCGAGAACCACACTTTGAAATCGTGCCAACCTCCATTCGTGAAGGTTTCGCCAGCTTTGAAGACGAACGTGCGCGGCTGCATGGCGAGAGCCACATTTTGAATCTGATCCGCCCTCAAATCTGGCAAATGTTAAAGACGAATGTGCGCGGCGCGAAGGCGAGAGCCACACTTTGAAAACGGGCGGACCTCCATCCGTGATGCCCTTGTAGTCTAGAAGCTCCAGTCTCAGAAATGATGAGGAGGTCCCATGCGAAACGCCTGGCCCGCTTTCGAACGGCCTCGGGGTGCGACAGGCAGGATTTATTTATTCGTAGTAGTAGTCGAAGTGGTGGCGGCGGTGGTGGTGGTGGTAGTAGTAGTAGTAGTAGTAGTAGTCGTAGTAGTAGTAGTAGTAGTAGTAGTAGTAGTAGTAGTAGTAGTAGTAGTAGTAGTAGTAGTAGTAGTAGTAGTAGTAGTAGTAGTGGTAGTAGTAGTAGTAGTAGTAGTAGTAGTAGTAGTAGTAGTAGTAGTAGTAGTAGTAGTAGTAGTAGTAGTAGTAGTAGTAGTAGTAGTAGTAGTAGTAGTAGTAGTAGTAGTAGTAGTAGTAGTAGTAGTAGTAGTAGTAGTAGTAGTAGTAGTAGTAGTAGTAGTAGTAGTAGTAGTCGTAGTAGTAGTAGTAGTAGTAGTAGTAGTAGTAGTAGTAGTAGTAGTAGTAGTAGTAGTAGTAGTAGTAGTAGTAGTAGTAGTAGTAGTAGTAGTAGTAGTAGTAGTAGTAGTAGTAGTAGTAGTAGTAGTAGTAGTAGTAGTAGTAGTAGTAGTAGTAGTAGTAGTAGTAGGTAGTAGTAGTCGTAGTAGTAGTCGTAGTAGTCGTAGTGTAGTAGTAGTAGTAGTAGTAGTAGTAGTAGTAGTAGTAGTAGTAGTAGTAGTAGTAGTAGTAGTAGTAGTAGTAGTTATAGTCGTCGTAATAGTAGTCGTTATAGTTGTAGTAGTAGTAGTAGTACTAGTAGTAGTAGTAGTAGTAGTAGTAGTAGTAGTAGTAGTAGTAGTAGTAGTAGTAGTAGTCGTAGTAGTCGTAGTAGTCGTAGTAGTCGTAGTAGTAGGCGTAGTCGTAGTCGTAGTCGTACTCGTTGTCGTAGTCGTAATCGTAGTCGTAGTAGTAATGGTAGTCGTTGTCGTCGTACTCGTTGTCGTAGTCGTAGTAGTATTTTGGAATTGCCGTCGGGTTGGTAGTAGTAGTGGTGGTGTTGGTGGACGGGGAGCACGATCAGGAGGAGGAGGGGGAGGAACAGGAAGATGATGAGGGGGATGATGAGTTGGAGGGAGGAGACGCTACCCTCCATAGTGCGAGGAGCAGCTCAACCGAAAGAGTGGACTGGCCGCAGCCGGCAACGAACCAGGCTCGGCGTTCCTCCCGAATGGGGATAAGAGTGATATGAGGGCAGGGAGGGAGGCGGCAGGAGGAGGAGGAGGAGGAGGAGGGGGAGGAGGAGGAGGAGGAGGAAGAGGAGGAGGAGGAGGTGTGGGGATAGCATTAGTATGGGGACTATTGTTTGAGTATGTTTGGGTATTTGTCGAATATTTTGAGTTTTTGTTCGTTATTTTTTGTCCACAATCCCGCTGTAGGGGGACAGGCCCGACCTAAGGGTAGCAGGATGAGGAGGAGCAGCAGGGAGTTAGACTAGGCACATCTCAGCGCAGAGGGCCAGGACGGGAAAGAGGGGAGGAGACCACCAGGGCATTTGCGCCTGCGCAGCGGGAGCAGAAGACCCAGTGGCTATGCCTCCGCCCCCCCCCCGTCGAAGCCTGAGAGACGCGGCCTTCCAGAGCGTCAGTAAACTCTGCAGGTGGCACCAGCTCGTGGAGAGGGCTGTCCCACGAAGGTGGTCAGGATGGATCCCAAGACGGATGCGTCTGATATTACCCTCAAGGTTAAGTCGCGCCTGTCCCCCTACAGGAGGAACATTCAAAACTAGTCGAAAAATAGTCTGGGGACTATTTTTTGAGTACTTTTGGAACATGTTTGATTTTTCGCCTCAAATCCCCCTTGCAGGGGGGCAGGCCCGACCTAACCTTAAGGTGAGCAGACGTTGGCCCACCACTGCAACCACTGGGCGGGGGGGCTTCCTAGCCCTCACCCATGCACGGACAGAGCCCCGCCCCTCTCAGCAGGGAGTCGGAAGAAGGAGTCGGCGAAGATGGCGGAGAGGGAGGAGCAGCTGGACCTTACATTGAAGTCGGGCCTGTCCCTCTACAGGAGGAATAGTATGGGGACGATTTGGTTTGAGTATTTTCGGGCATTTCGGGAGTATTTGCCTGCAATATTTGATTTTTAGCTCAAAATCCCCCTGTAGGGGGACAGGCCCAACCTAACGCTACCATCATCAGCATCATGATTATCACCTGCTCTTGGCAGCGCTGCTGCACACACTACAGGAAAGTCGGTTTCACCGTAAGCGTGCTTATCGATTCGTGGCTGTGTGCTACTCTTCCGGGTGGCGGCTCTCACGCAGGGCCAATTGGGGCTCGGGTTCGCGCTTGTCCAGCGGATTCGCAGAGCGAGCAGGCATCCCTAAAGCCAGCCGTGAACATGTCGCAGAGGAGCGCGATGGGGGTGGAGGAGAAGAAGGAGGAGGAGGAGGAGGCGGAGGAGGAGGAGGAGGAGGAGGAGGAGACGAAGGAGGAGGAGGAGGAGGAGGAGGAGGAGGAGGAGGAGGGAAGGGAGGGGAAAAGCGGGCTGCAGCACTACATCCTCGGCTCACAATTCCGACGACCTCACTCCGGTGGCTGAAAAGGCATTAAACCACACTCGATTAGTCCATGGCGATGATGCACCAAACCAGCACCCATAACTCGAGTGGTGACTGCATTTGCTCTCCTCGCACCTCAACATGTCGTCCAAGTGATAAGGGCGCCGTCCAAGCTCGAGCCCGATATAGCATCCATCAAGCGGAAGGGTACCGCAGGCTCCGCGACGTGATCAACCGACTCCATACTGGCATCGTCATTGTCCGAAGGTTGGACGACAGCCTCCGAGTCGAAGGATCTCTGCTGGGCCAGAGCCTAAAACACCCACCCGACCAAGTCAGCATAGGCTTAGCTGAGCGAAGCCACAACCGCCGTATTCCTGTCCTCGCCGGCAGGTCGATGGTCGCTGGATCGATGGAGCCCTGCAGTGGTATTTCCTCGAGAGTTCATGGGAGAAGTCAGCACCTGCTGTCGAAGCTGGGCCCACTGCCTCCTTCGCAGGTACTGGCGTTCGCGTGGTAGTCCAATTGACCTTGATCGATGAGTAGCCGACGACGTGCAACCAGACGTATGCGTCTGTGGGCCCGCCTGCGCGACATGGACGGTGCCAAGTGTCGCACGCGGTGGGTCACACGTGGTGTCGTTTCATCAGCTTCGTCAGGGTGCCAGATCCCAAGCAGGGTCGTAGACGTTGCCATCCTTCCGGGGAGAGGCGCCAGCTCGTCGACTGGAACATTCGAGAGCCCTGCCGCGCAGTTCCGCCCTCGGGCCTCACGGCGGCCGGTGAAAGAGGAGATGGAGGAGGAGCCGGACGAGGAGGGGGAGCACGAGGAGGATGCGGACGCGGGGCAGGAGGGGGCGGAAGAGGAGCCGGAGAAGGCGCAGGGAATATTTCTCCCCCTTTCTCCCCTTTAACTTCTCCCCC
>CAUYUJ010020128.1:52657-60157 GCA_963575745.1 Prorocentrum cordatum | reverse complement strand
GTGCGTCTACGCCGCTGACGGGCGCCCAGGCGAGAAGGCCCACGTGCGCCCAGCGCGAGACGACCCGCGATGCATGTTCTGCGACGGCGATGCCCTGCGGCAGCGGGGCAGCGCCCGCAAGGGCCAGGACATCACCGGCGCCCTCAGGAGCTTCACGCAGTCCGACCGGTCCGACCTCGTCAACGGCGCCCTCGACTTCATCGCCGCAGAGCTCGGCCAGGAGAAGCGGGTCAAGTACATGGCGAACGCGGAGCGCGCGCTCCACCGCCAACGGAAGAGGGACAACCCTGAGCAGGCTACAGAACTCTAGGCCGAGTGGAAGGAGGCGCTCGAGCATCGCGTGAGCGTGGTGGCGCGGAAGAAGAAGCAGGCGCGCAGGGCCTACCCCGCCTGGGTCAGGGACGACAGGAAGTTCCGGCGCAACAAATTCAAGACCGCCCGGGGCGACGACGTCGAGGACTGGGCAAGGCCGCAGGCCGTGGTTTTCACCAAGTGGGCGGAGCTCGCCTCCTGGGGCGTGTGCAAGATCTGCAAGCGCCTGGAGAAGAGGTCCTCCGCGCCCGCGAACGTGGCGGCGGCGATGGTGCGCCCTCCCGACGCGGGGCGCAAGAAGGGCCGCAAGGCTGGCCAGCGCAGCGCCTGGATCGACAAGTGCAAGTATTGCGCCAGCCCGCCAGAGGAGCGAGTGTGCTACCCCGCCGTCCAGATCGAGGGCATCCCCGAGCCGCTGCGCCACCTCTGCGTGGGCGCACTCGAGGCGTTGAGGCCGATGGGGGTGTCCATAGGGCCGCGTGCGCGGGCCGCGCGCGGGTGCAGGGCCCACGCCGACATGATCGGCTTCCGCTGGAAGGCCACCGACGTGCTCGCAGCCGTGAGCGCAGGGCCATGGGCGCCCTCGAGTACCTCGAAGCGAACGACGACCCCGCCGAGGAGGACTTCTCCAGCTGGGCCAAGTTCACGGGATACTACCTGGCCCACCCTCAGAAGAGCGCGCACTTCGCCATCATGCGCTTGCGCGACAGGTTCCTCCGCAGGAACCGCGACGACCTCTCCCAGAAGAAGCGCCGCCTCGCGATGCGCCTCGTGGAGCAGCTCGGCATCGAGACGGCCATCTGGCCCCGCCTGTACCCGAGGATGTCCATGTGCGAGGGTTGCGCCCGCCTGATGGGCGTGCGGCGGGTGGCGCGCGCGCTGGCCGCGCGACGGGCTGCGCGCGAGGGCGACGCTGACGACTCCGCCGACAGCGACGACGCGGAGGCCGACGGCAAGAAGCGCCAGTCGCTCAAGCGCAGCTGCGCGGCCAGGGTCTTCTCGCCCGTGATCGGCTATGGCGCCGACGCCGAGCTCGCCCAGTTCGTCTGCGACCTCTGGCTCTGGACGGCGCTGGGGGGCAAGAAGCGCGCTGCCAAGGTGCCCATGCGCCTGGCGCTGGCTGGCATGTCCTTCAGCCTCGCGTACTGGCGGACCTACCACTTCGCCCTCGTCGACTTGCAGCGCCAGCTGGGCTTCCCGACCCTGTTCGTGACCCTGTCGCCGCTGGAGTGGTCCACGCCGTTCCACGTCTGGGTCGAGGACGAGATGCGGCGGACGCTGCGGTCGCGCACTTGGCTGCCGGCCGCGGAGACCTACCACCTGTCGCGCGTGCTCGCCCAGGCCATCGTCGGGCTGCTGACTGGCGCCCAGGGGAAGGCGTGGAGCGAGGCGATCGCAGCGTGGACGCACCACGTTCTGGTCGGCAAGGACGCCGAGGGCAAGCCGACGCAGCGCGTGATCACTTAGTCCGCGCGCATCGAGTTCCAGGGCGGCAAGCGCAAGCGCGGCGGGCTCAACGCGCGGCACGCCTACCACGGCAGCGGCCGCCCCCACGTCCACTGCCTCGTCTGGCTCGAGAAGGTCGCTACCATCGATCTCCCGAGCAAGGTCCTCGCCGCCATTCCGGGCGACGAGGAGCAGGAGCAGCTCTACCACATCGTCATCGGCCCCCAGACACGCAGCAATTTGAACACGGGCGCGACGCAAACAGCAAGTGGAGGGTAGAAGCTGCGCAAACAGCAATTCCATCATAGTCATCGTCGTCGTGGTCGTCGTCGTGTGGCTCCATGGGTGCGCTGGAGGGAGCCGTCGTCGTCGTCGTCGCCGTCGATGTGGTTCCCTGGGGGCGCGGACGTCGTCGTCGCGGTCGTCGTGGCTCTTGGGAGCGCTCGAGGGAACCACTTTGTCGTTGTCGTCGTGGTCGTCGAAATCGCGGCTCTCTGGGAGCGCTCGAGGGATCCATCGTAGTCGTCGCCGTCGTGGCCGTCGTCGTGTGGCTCATTGGGAGCGCTCGAGGGAGCCGTGGTCGTCGTCGTCGCCGTCGGTGTGACTCCCTGGGGGCGCTCGAGGGAGCGGACGTCGTTGTCGTCGTCGTGGCTGTCTGGGAGCGGTCGAGCGAACCATCATAGTCGTCGTCGTCGTGGTCGTCGTCGTGTGGCTTCTTGGGGGCGCTCGAGGGAGCCGTCGTCGTCGTCGCCGACAGTGTCGTCGGGGCTCTTGGGAGCGCTCGAGGGAACCATTTTGTCGTTATCGTCGTGGCCGTCGTCGTGTAGTTCCTTGGGAGCGCTCGAGGGAACCGTCGTCGTCGTCGTCGTCGTCGTTGTCGTCGTCGTCGCCGTCGGTGTGGATTCCTGGGAGGGCTCGAGGGAGCGGACGCCGTCGTCGTCGTCGTGGCTGTCTCCCGAGGGGGCCTTCGTCGTCGCCGTCGGTGTGGTTCCGTAGGAGCGCTCCAGGGGGTGGACGTCGTCGTCGTCGTCGCCGTCGTGGCTTTCGGGAGCGCCCGAGGGAACCAACGCCGGGAAACGTGCGATTAGGTGTCTGAATCGGCTTGTAATCGCGAGTGAACGATAACATGTTATAGATTTTTGGTGCGGTCGGGGGCGTTCGGGCGTCTCGGCGTTTGCGTGGTGCCTCAGCAGTAGGATTGCGCTACGGTCGTAGCGAGCGCGATCCATTCGGGTCGAAACGCCGTGAAACGTACGTTTAGGTGTATGAATCGGCTTGTACTCACGAGTGGACGATCACATTTTACCGATTTTTGGTCCGGCCAGAGGCGCTCGTGCGTCGCGGCGTATGCGTGGTGCCTCAGCAGTGGGATTGCGCTACCGTCGTCGCGAGCGCGATTCGCTCGTGTCGATACGCCGGGAAACGCATGTTTAGGTTTCTGAATCGGCTTGTGATCACGGGTCGACGATGAGGCTTCGCTCGAGGGAGTCGTCGTCGTCGTCGTCGTCGTCGTCGTCGCCGTCGTCGGTGTGGTTCTCTGGGAGCGTTCGACGTTCGAGGGAGGGGACGGCGTCATCACCGTGGCTTTCGTGGTAGCGCTCGAGGGAACCATCCTAGACATCGTCGTCGTGGTCGTCGTCGTGTGGCTTATTTGGGTGCGCTGGACGGAGCCGTCGTCGTCGTCGCTGTCGCCGTCGGTGTGGTTCTCTGGGAGCGCTCGAGGGAACGGGCGTCGTCGTCGCGGTCGTCGTCGTGGCTCCTGGGGGCGTTCGAGGGAACCATCATAGTCGTCGTCGTCGTGGTCGTCGTCGTGTGGCTCCTTGGGAGCGCTCAAGGGAGCCGTCGTCGTCGTCGCCGACAGTGTCGTCGGGGCTCCTGGGAGCGCTCGAGGGAACCATTTTGTCGTTATCGTCGTGGCCGTCGTCGCGTGACTCCTGGGGGGCGCTCGAGGGGGCCGTCGTCGTCGTCGAGGCCGTCGGTGTGGATTCCTGGGAGGGCTCGAGGGAGCGGACGTCGTCGTCGTCATCGTGGCTTTCTGGGAGCGCCTTCGGGGTGCGCCAGAATGCGCCGGGAAGAGGGCTGCGGAGGCCCATCGTGGCCCTTCGCAATGGCGGATCGTGAGTTTCAGAAAAGGCCAGTTCAGTTAATTTCGGGGCAATGTGTAGGGGCGCACACGCATAGATTTGCACGCATGTTCTTGCTTGGGATCGTTTCCCGTCATTTGGGATCGTTTACCGTTGTTTGGGATCGTTTCCCGTTGCTTGGATCGTTTCCCGGAACTTGGGATCGTTTCCCGTCGCTTAGGATTGATCCACGTTGCTTTGGAGCGATTCCCGTTATATCCGTAAGGGCTTCGCCCCATGCCGCTGGCCCTCTGTCTCGTGCATTGGGATATGCAAAAGCTGAATCATGAGGTCTGGGCGCCGCCGTGAAGCAGTGTCGGGACTTGTTTGTTTTTCGACTCTGACCGTGCGGATTTGCGTCACGGGCGCCGCCGAATTTCAGAAATGTGGCAAATCCCTATGTGTTTTTTTTTTTTTGATTTTGACCCTGCGGATCTGCGTGAGTGATGCCGCCGAATTTCAGACATGTGGCAAATTCCATGTGTTTTTAGACCCTGACCCCGCCGATCTGCCTGAGGGGCGCCACCGAATCTCAATCGTGTTGCTAATCCCTTCTGGTTTTGGACTCTGACCCCACCGATCTGCGTGAGGGGTGCCACCGAATTTTTGCAATGAGGCACTTCCCTGTGTTTTTCGACCCTGACCCCGCCGATCTGCATGAGAGGTGCCACCGGATTTCAACAATGTTGCAAATCCCTTCCGTTTGTGGATCCTGACCCCGCCGGTCTGCGTGATAGGTGCCACCAGATGTCTGGAATCTTGCACATCCTTTGTGTTTTTGGACCCTGACCCCGCCGATCTGCGTGAGGGGTGTCAGTTGGTACCCGCCGCAGCAATCCAGACAACATGTTCAGGGAGTTGTGAAAATGCCCGTTTTCGGCCTCCCCCCCTGGCGCGGCCCATCAACAAAAAACATTAAGTAGCACGAAGCCAACAACGAACAGTAAACAGCAAGGAGCAACAACTGTAACAGTGGAGGCTGGAAATTGCAACTCGTACAGGAAAGTGCGAACCTAAAGCCTACAGCCTGGTGGCTCCCTGAGGCCCTATGTATTATGAGTGTTTCTATATAAATATACACATGTGGTATAGGTATAAATCAGGATACTATTAAGATGTATGGCAAACACACAAACACAGCGCGCTCAGAGTGCCCCAAGAGGCCCCCAAGACTGCCCAAGAGGCCCCCGAGACGCCCAAAGAGCGCTCGAAGACGCCGAAGATGACCCCAAGACGGCCCAAAAGGCCCCCAAGACAGCCCAAGAGGCCTCCAAGACGCCCCAAGAGCCTTCCAAGAGGCCTCCGAAGAGAGCCCCAAGAGGCCAAAATCGTTGATTTTCATTGGTTTTTTTCGATGTTTTTTGTGTTCTGGCTTTTTCGGCTTCCGGACGCTCCAAGACGGCCCAAGAGGCCCCCAAGACCGCTCCAAGACGGCCCACGAAGCTCCCAAGACGGCGCCGAAACGACCCAAGAGAGCCCTCAAGACGGCCCAAGTGCCGCCCAAGACGGACCAAGAGGCCCCAAGACGGGCCCAAGAGGGACTCAGGAGGGATACCGAGAACTCAAAAATGGAGCCCTCCGTCCCAGAAGGCGCCCAGGAGGTCCCAAAGAGGCCCCAAGAGGCCTCCAAGAGGCCCCAAGATGTCGCCAAGAGGCCCCAGGAGACTCCCAGGAGGCCCAAAAGAAGCCCCAGAAGGCTTCAAACATGTCTCCCAGGCGCCCCCGAACGGCCTCTCAACAGACCCCAAGAGGCTCCCCAAAGAAGCATCTTGACGACGACTCTATTTCGCCCCATCGAGAGACGACCCCCAGGAAACTGCTTCACCATCAAAACTCCCCACGCAACGCGTCCGAACGACACCCACCCCCAAGAGCGCAACATGGGCAACGAACACACAGACAAAAACCAGCGATGCCATATCACGGGCCGGCGGAATGAGCGAAACGATTCAATAAGGATACTATTAAGATGTATGGCAAACACACAAACACATGCCTTTCGCACAGTATGACTCAATGTTGGCTCCCATACTATAAGTCAAACAAGTCCTTCCGTGGGAACGTTCGAGGGAGCGGACGTCGTCGTCGCGGTCGTCGTCGTGGCTCCCCGGGAGCGCTCGAGGGAACCATTCTGTCGTTCTCGTCGTGGCCGTCGTCGTGCGGTTCCTTGGGAGGGCGCTCGAGGGAGCGGACGTCGTCGTCATCTTCGTTGCTGTCTGGGAGCGCTCGAGGGAACCATCGTGGTCATCGTGCTCTTGGCTGTCGTCCTTGTGGCTCCTTGGGAGCGCTCGAGGGAGCCGTCGTCGTCGTCGTCGTCGCCGTCGGTGTGGTTCCCTGGGAGCGCTCGAGAGAGCGGACGTCGTCGTCGCGGTCGTCGTCGCGGCTCCTGGGAGCGCTCGAAGGAACCTGTTTATCGTGATCGGCGCCTCCGGGAGTTCAGGCGGACGCCCGTCGTCGATATCGCCAACGTTTTCTTTCGCAAAATTTTCGGCCGGGAGAGGATCCCCACGGGCAACGTGTTCGTCGACATGGAGATCGGAGAGGCGCGGAAGCGCATGCGGAATGTGAGGAGCACGCCCATTAGGTCCTTTTCTGGCCTCCAGCGATCCCATCTGGGATGAAAAGCCATGTTCGCTGCATTGCAAATCGAATCCTGAGCGTAGCCCACCCAGGCCAGCATTGAACTTGCTGGAACGGCCCAGGTTTGGCACGACTGTGGGAGGAGGGGACACAGTGAGGGTGCCGCATGCGGCGAACGAGCAAGCCGCCACGTTTTCTCTCTGCGATGTCAAGCGGGTGCGCCTATGCCGCTTGAGTGCTTGCCCAGTGTCGCCCGATTCGGCGGTTGTGTCACCGCGAGGCAGACTTTGCTGTTGGTCAAGCGTGTTGCACTGAGGTCAGGGCGAGCGTGGCAATCGACGTGGGAATCGCTGTCGTCGCTCATCGGCTTCCGTTCCGTGGCCCCCAGGCCCATCGACCAGCTATTGCGGAGGCCGACTGAGTGCGCCTCGGGGCCTATCGACCAGCTGTGAGATCCGTTGGCTCCAGTCCCTCCCTATCTCTCTACTATGATATATCTTTCTCCAGAGCGTGGCAAATGAGCAGAGCCCTCCGAAGCTGCGATGGGTTGAGACCCCGCGTGAGGTGGGAAGACCGACGGTTCGCGTGCTGGAGGATGAGAGATCGGGAAACCCCGCCCCCCTCCCGAAGTTGCCGGGGGGGTTGTTGAACGCGCGTTGGCCGACGAACGCAGCGTTGGCCTTCGGGGGAAAATCCTAAGGCATATCAGCTCCACGATAATGCGGGAGTATAGCTGTCTGAGAGAATGATGTCGTTAGTGGTAGATGGCGACGCGAGAGAAGTTCCCCGGCGCGGGAGAGAAGAATCGCGCGCGCAATCTGCCGGAGAACAGAGGCCATGACTGAGCGTGTCAATTACCGCTTGGAATGCGAGAGAGATCGCGGGAAAGGCGAGAGATTCGGTGGGGGGTGGGAACCCTGGGGCGCCGCGCGCATGCACTTGCCATTCGATCATGTGCGGGGGTTCTGCGCTTGAGGTGGCCGGGCGCGCGTCGCCCGGGGCGCTGTCGCAGGTCTGGCAAGCGTGAATTTCTAGAAGC
>CAUYUJ010020128.1:40000-45057 GCA_963575745.1 Prorocentrum cordatum | reverse complement strand
GATGATGATGATGTGATGATGTGATGATGATGATGCTGATGCTGATGCTGATGATGATGATGATGATGATGATGATGATGATGATGATGATGATGGTGGTGGTGGTGGTGGAGGAGGAGGAGGACGAGGAGGAGTAGGAGGAAGAGGAGGGGAGGAAGAGGAGCAGAAGGAGGAGGAGAGGGAGGAGGAGGAGGAGGAGGAGAGGAGGAGGAGAGAGGAGGAGGAGGTTGAAGATATCCGTCTCCGCGAGCAGGCCCCCCCGCGCACGCTGCGCCTCCCGTCGGCGCCTGGGCGGCGCGGCGGTTGTCGACGGCGCCGGAGTCGTTGGGCGAGGCCCCTCCGCCGGGACCACCGCGCCCCCGCTTTCGCCGCTTCCGATTCTTGTCCGTCCCCCGCCCTCTCCTCTTCCATCCTGTTTCTTTCCCCCTTCCCCTTCCCTTTCCTTCTCTCCTCTCCTCCTTCCCCCCCCCTCTCCTCCTCCTCCTTCTCCTTCTCCTCCTCGTCTTCTCCTCCTCCTCTCCCCTCCTCCTCCTCCTCCTCCTCCTCCTCCTCCTCCTCGTCTCTCCCCTCCCCTCCTCGTCCTCCTCCTCCTCCTCCTTCGTCCTCCGTCCTCCACCTCGTCTGTTCTCCTCCTCCTCCTCCTCCTGTCCTCCGTGCTCCCTTCCCGATCCTAATTCACTCCGTCCCTCACGGCAAAAAGTGGGGGTCCGGGAAAATAGTTGGTTTCCCGGGCAAAGTGTTGGTCCTCCGGGTGGAAGTAGTGCATTGCCGAGTCGGTTGGTTCTCCGGGTGAGACCCTTGCAGGTTCCCCCCAAAACAACACACCCCGAACCTCAGCTTCTAAACACCAAACACCAAACACCAAACACAAAACACCAGACACCAAACCCCAACCCCCAAACACCAAACCTCAAACACAAAACACCAAACACCAAACACCAAACCCTAAACGCCCCCAACCCCCAACCCCCAAACACCAAACGCCAAACACCAAACACCAACCCCCAAACACCAAACACCAAACCCCAAAGACCAATCAGCAATTGTTAAACCCCAACCCCAATTTCCAAACCCCAAGCATCAAGCATCAAACATCAAAGATCAAACACCAAACACCAAACACCAACCCCCAAACACCAAACCTCAAACACTAAACACCAAACACCAAACCTCAAATTCCAAACACCAAACACCAAACACCAAACTCCAAACACAAAACTCCAAACACCAAACACGAACCACCGACGATGACGATGGGTGTCACGATGATGAGGATCAAGAGGAGGAGAAAGAGCAGGACGATGAGCATGAGGGGAAGAGGAATAATATTGATGCGGAAGAGGGTGATGATGAGGAGCAAACTGATTGATGAGGACTAGGGGGACAAGCGGGACGAGGAAGAGACCGATGAGATGAGACGGATAAAAACGAGAAGGACGAGGAGGATGAGGAGCACCATGATGGGAGGAGGTGCAGGAGGATGATGATAAGAACGATGAGGATGAGGAGGAGACGGAGGAGGAGGAGGAAGAGGACGATGAGGATGAGGAGGAGCAACAGCAGGATGAGAAGAAGATGAGGATGAGGCTTGATGAGGAGGAGAGGCTAGAGGAAACTGGGGGGCAATAGGGATGAGGAAAAGGAGGACGGGGAGGAGGAGGAGGAGGAGGAGGAGGAGGAGGAGGAGGAGGAGGAGGGGAAATATGACAAATGATGAGGGTGCTCACGATGATGATGTGGTGGTGATGATGATGAAGAGGGGAAGGCTTGGCATGGTAATGGTGAGGCTAATGGTTGTCATGGTGATTGGGATTCCTTGGGCACTCCTGGACGCCAGTTGGGCCGCTTGGGGGCCATCTTGGGGCCACCTTGGGGGCCTCTCGCTCCGCCTGGGGGCGATTTGTTTGGCCTTTTGGGCGCTGTTAGGGCCGATAAGGCGACCATGCTAAACATCTGCTCTTATCCGCGGAGCTCGGACGATCTTTGCCTCTTGGATCCCTCTTGGAGCCCTACGACCACTACGGGTATTACTACTACTACTACTACTACTACTACTACTACTACGACTACTACTACTACTACTACTACGACTACTACTACTACTACTACGACTACGACTACGACTACGACTACTACTAATACTACTACTCGTGCTACTACCACTACTACTACTACTACTACTACTACTACTACTACTACTACTACAACGGCTGCTACTGCTAGTAGTAGGAATAGTAGTAGTAGTGGTGGTAGTAGTAGTAGTAGTAGTAGTATTAGTAGTAGTAGTAGTGGTAGTAATACTAGTAGTAGTAACAGTAGTAGTAGTAGTAGTAGTAGTAGTCGTAGTAGTAGTAGTAGTAGTAGTAGTAGTAATAGTAGTATTCGTAGTAGTCGTAGTAATAATAGTAGTAGTAGTAGTAGTAGTAGTAGTAGTAGTAGTTGTAGTAGTAGTAGTAGTAGTGGTAGTAGTAGTGGTAGTAGTAGTAGTAGTAGTAGTAGTAGTAGTAGCAGTACAACCACTACTACTAGTACTACCACTACTACGATTTGTACTACTGCTACTACGACTACTTTTTCTACTACTGATACTTCTACTTCTACCATTGCTGCTACTACTACCACCACTTTCACTACGGCTTCCCCACACAGCCGCACGCACGCACACACTCGCACACACATCATACAACGCTAGTGCACGCCTGGCGTGTTCACTGCATCATACACCAAAAACGTATGCACAACACACTGGGCACCCACATGAGACACACGTCCCGATATGAACGCACACGCATCATACACATACACATGACATGCCATATACAAGGCGTGCGTTTAGGATTCGCAGTGCATGGCAGGCGTGGCACTTTCTCGACACCAGAGAGAGTGCGTTGGGGGTAGTCTCCCTATCCGTTTCGGGCTTGCAAAGCGTGGCAGGCTTGGCATTTCCTCGACACCACAGGGGGTGCGCTGGGGGTGGTCTCCCTATCCGTTGCAGGCTCGCATGGCGTGGCAGGCGTTGCATGTCCTCGACGCCACAAGGGGGTGCGCTGGGGGTGGTCTCCCTATCCGTTGCAGTTGCGCATGTCGTGGCAGGCTTGGCACTTCCTCGACACCACAGGGGGGTGCGCTGGGGGGGTGGTCTCCCTATCCGTTGCAGGCGCGCATGGCGTGGCAGGCTTGGCACTTCCTCGACACCACACGCGGTGCGCTGGGGGTGGTCTCCCTACCCGTTGCAGGCTGGTAGGGCGTGGCAGGCTTGGCATTTCCTCGGCACCACAAGGGGGTGCGCTGGGGGTGGTCTCCCTATCCGTTGCAGGCGCGCAGGGTGTGGCAGGCTTGGCATTTCCTCGGCACCACAGGGGGTGCGCTGGGGGTGGTCCCCCTACCCGTTGCAGGCTCGCAGGGCGTGGTGGCAGGCTTGGCACTTCCTCGACACCACACGCGGTGCGCTGGGGGTGGTCTCCCTATCCGTTGCAGACTCGCAGGGCGTGGCATTTCCTCGACACCAGAGGGAGGTGCGCTGTGGGTGGTGTCCCTATCCGTTGCAGGCGCGCAGGGCGTGGCAGGCGTGGCACTTCCTCGACACCACAGGGGGTGGTCTCTGAGCGCGGCATCGACTCTTTGCGCGACGTGGAAAGACCCAGCCAGCTGGTGGGGTCAAAGTGGCGGCTAGCCAGTAACGCCCAGGCTTTTGCCGTGTCTGGGCCCCCTCAGGGTATTCAGGTTCACAAGGCTTGACCGGCGTCACCAACAGTATCGGCGAAGCAACGGCCACCTGCATCATTCTCGCAAGTTTCACGTCAGTTATCTGCACGCCAGACATATTATAAGTATGTGGGGCTTCCACGTAGCGTAATTTTTTTTGCATGTGTTTCGTCGATGTGACGTACTGTTATGACGACTATTACTACCGCGATTGCTGTATCCCCACTACCACGACCACGACCACCACTTCTTTGATCACTGTTTCTACGGACGTTATTAATACTTCTTTAGCTGTCCCAAAATACACAACCACCTTCACTACTACGACAGCTGCTGCTACGACTACTTTTTCTATTTCTACTCCCACTCCGACCAGTATTGTTACGACTAGTGGTATCTTTATTACCGTTACTACTACTAACTACTACTACTACTACTACTACTACTATTACTACTACTACTACTACTACTACTACTACTACTACCACTACCACTACTACTACGACTACTACTACGACTACTACTACTACTACTACTACTACTACCAGTGCTACTACTACTACTACTACGACTACTACTACTACTACTAGTACTAGTACTAGTACTAGTACTACTACTACTACTACTAGTACTACTACTACTACTACTATTACTACTAATTCTTCTTCTTCTGCTACTACTACTTCTACTCCTACTAACTACTACCAATACTACTACTACTACTACCGCTACTACTACGACTACTACTACTACCACTACTACTACTGCTACTACTACTACTACCACGACTACTACTACTACTACTACTACTACTATTACTACGACTACTACCAGTATTACTACTACTACTACTACTACTACTACTACTACTACTACTACTACTATTACAACTACTACTATCACTACAACTACTATTACCACCGCCGCTACTGCTCATACTACTACTACTACTACTACTACTACTACTACTACTACTACTACTACTACTACTACGACTACTACTACTACTACGACTACTACTACTACTACTACGACTACTGCTACTACTACTGCTGATCCTAGTGCGTCTGCCCCTGCCACGACCACGACCGCCGGTAGTACGATTACTAGAGTACGGGCACCATTATTTCTGCGGCTGCTTCTACGACTACAACGACGACTAACACTACTACTAATAGTACTACTTACGCAGGCCGAACTATTTTCTTCTTTAGCCCCACATGTGGGAAGCGACGCGCCGATCCCCTCTGTTCTCCTCCCACTTCCTCTTGCCTCTTCCCTCATCCTTCCGCTCTTCATCCTGGGAAGACCCCCCTTCCCCGTAGAATCATAGCATGGGTCTGCAGATCCAC
>CAUYUJ010020128.1:0-37500 GCA_963575745.1 Prorocentrum cordatum | reverse complement strand
GCGGCGTTGCTTCTCAGAAGCCCTCGCGCCTTCGGAGAAGTTTGCCGAGCCTCCTCCGAAGGCAGAGGCGCCGCCGTCTTCCGAGAGGGTCCGCCCCTCGCGCTCTCCCCCCGGGGCGCGCCGCCAAAGGGGGGAGGGATGCTGGAGGGAGGAGAGGTGGGGGTGGGCTGGTTGGGTGGGGAGGGGGCGAGGAGAGCGAGCGTGGCCCGTGCTGGGGGGCCTTCTGCGCGTGGCAGGGATTGTGGGAGGAGGGAGCTTCAGGGGTGCTCGCGGTTGCAGGGATCGAGGAGGTGAGCTCGCGGTGGCGGTGGTTCCCATCCTGCAGCCGAGACCTTTCCCTTGACGGAGCGTCGCCCCCTTTCAAGCAGTGGCAAAGCGTCTTGGCTCGCCTGTAGTCCTACCAAACAATGTTCTAAGAACCTTTAGCGGTTCCCAGGAAATGTTCTTAGAACAATTCTGGCTGGGACTGTCTCGTTTTAGCACATCGGGTTTATGTTCTGAGAACATTGTTTTAGTTCTTAGAACACTTTCGGGTTCTAAGAACATTTCGTGGTATGACTATAGGAATGCCGGGACGGTCGGTCCCTGCTCAACCCTTGCTTCCTTTTCATGCAGATTCGCCCCACCGCGCTCCTCTGTCCAGTCGCACTCTCCTCCGTTCTGCAGCGTGCGGCAGGGCCAGTCCCAACCACCGCGCCGCCCGCAGCGCGCCCCATGCGGCCAGGCGCCCTCGGGCAGAGATCGGGAAAGCGTGCCACTGGGTGGCCCCGTAATTCTCAAGGGGTCGTGTGCGAACGGGCCGGGCCCCCCCCGCTCCTTTTTCAATTCAAAAGAAGCGGCGTTTTCGGACCCCCGCCCCTCCCTCCCGCCTTTCAAGGGGGGGTGGGGGCTGCGGACCCCCCCTCCCCCTCACCACCCTTCGCGCTGGAAAGGGCGAGGGGAGGATTTCGGACCCACCCCTCCTTTTTGGAGGAGGAGGTGGGGGGGTCCGGACCCAAGTCCTTGCGCCGGACAGGGGGGCGGGGGAAGTTCCTCCCGCTTCCCTGTGATGCGCGGGAGATAGTGGGGGTCAGGGTTGGGGTTGTAGGAGTAGGGTGTTAGGTTTAGGGTGTCAGAGTTATAGGTGTGTTAGGTTTAGGGTTAGGGGGTTAGTGTTAGGGTGGTAGGGTCAGGGTTAGGGTGTTCATGTTAGGGTTCGCGCTCGGGGGTTAGGGTTAGGGTGCCAGGGTTAGGATTAGGGTTAGGCGTAATGTGTTAGGGTTAGGCTCGGGGGGATAGGGTTAGGGTGATAGGGATAGGGGGGTAGGGTTAGGGTTAGGGTGAGGTCGTTTTTTGGTCAAGGTATCCAGGTTAGGGTTAGGAGGTTAGGGTTCGGGATAGGAGGCTCGGATTGGGGTGGTCGGGCTTGGGATCTGGTTAGGGGAGCAGGATTAGGTTGGTAGGGTTCAGGTGAGGGTGATAGGGATAGTATTAGGGGGTTAGGGTTAGGGTGGTAGGGTTAGGGTGTTAGGGTTAGGGGGTTAGGGTTAGGGTGGTAGGATTGGGGAGTATGGGATTAGGGGTCTGGTTAGGGTGTGAGGTTTAAGGTTAGAGGGTTAGGGATAGGGTCAGGGTTAGTTGTTTAGGGATTATGTTTGGGGTGTTAGGATGGGGGTAGTCGGGCTAGGGCGTTAGGGCTAGCGTATCAGGGTTAAGGTTAGGGTGTGAGGGTCAGTGTCATGGGGATCGGGATCAGGCTGTTCGGGTAGGGGTAGGGATGGGGGGTTAGGGTTAAAGGTGTCGTGTGAGGTTTAGGATTAGGGTTAGGCGGGTCGGTTTCGGGTTAGGTGGTTAGGGGGTTTGTGGGGGCTAGGGTTCGGATGGTAGGATTAGGGTTCGGGTTTTGTCGAAGGTTCGGATCAGGGGGTTAGGGTTACGGTGTTAGGGTCAGGGTTGAGGAGTTAAGGGGGTTGAGGTTAAAGAAGGAGGGTTAGACTGAGGTCTAGGGTGTTTTTTTGTGGTTAGTGGTTAGGGTGGGTTAGGGGTTCGGGGTTCAGAGTTGGGGGTTATGGGGTCAGCTGTCAGGGGTTAGAGCTTAGGGTTAGGGTGAGAGTTAAGTTTAGGGTTAGGGCTTAGGGTTAGCGTGAGGGTTAGGGTGAGGGTTAGGAATAAGGTTCGGTTTAGGGTTTAGGGGTGCGGGATTATGGATTAAGGTCAGGTTTGGGAGGTTAGGGTTAGGGAATTCAGGTCAGGATTAGGGTGGTTGGGTTGGGGTGAGAGTGTTTGGGTTAGGGTGTTAGGGTTGGGGCATTAGGGTTAAGGTGTTACGGATCGGATTAGTGGGTTAGGGTTTGGCTGGTAGGGTCAGGGGTAGGGTGTTCGGGTTGGGGTTAGGGTTCGGGGGTTAGGGTTAGGGTGGTTAGGGGTAAGGTTAGGGTTAGGGGATTAGGGTCAGGGTGGTATGGGTGAGGGTTAGGGGGGTAGGGGGTTAGAGTTAGGGTTATCGGGGGTTCGGATTAGGCTGTTCGGGTTAGGGTTCGGGCTAGGATGGTAGGTTCCAGGGGGCAGGGTCAGGGTGGTATAGTTAGGGTTACGGTGTTAGGGTTTGGGTTCGGGGGGGGGGGTAAGGTTCGGATGGTAGGTTTTGGAGGGTTAGGGTTCGAGTTCGGCTTAGGAGGTTAGGGGGTTAGGGGTAGGGTGCTAGGCTTCTGAGTAGAGGGTCAGTGCTAGGGTTATGGCGTTAGGACTACGGTGGTAGGTTTAGGGTTCGGGTTATGGGGGTCAGGGTTAGGGTGGTAGGGTTAGGGTTAGGGTGTTAGGGTTAGTGTCATGGTGGTTCGGGTTAGGGTGGTCGGGTTAGGATTAGGGCGTTCGTGTAGGGGTTAGGGGTAGGGGGGTATGGTTAGGGGGTCGGGTTCGGGTTGGGATTACGGTTCAGCGGTTATTGGGTTCGGGGTTAGGGGTTTATGTGGGTTAGGGTTATGATGGTAGGACTAGGAATCGGGTTTGGTCTAAGATTAGTGTTAGGGGGTTCGGATTGGGTGTTAGGGTTAGGGTTAGTGGGTTCGGGGGGTTCGGGTTAGGGTAGTAGGGTTAGGATTGGGGTTATGGCGAGGACTGTAGGTGGTGTTGGGGGGGGGTTAGGGGTTTGGAGTGGGAGGTTAGGGAAGCACAGCTGAGGGTTAGGGTTGAGTTTGTGTTAGATAGGGTTTAGCGTTTGGGTTAGTTTTAGGGTCAGCATGAGGGCGAGGGTCATGGTTAGGATGAGGGTTAGGGTGAAGGTTAGTTAGGCATAGGCTTCGGGTTACGGGCTTGGGGTTCGGGATTAAGGCCACTAGCCTCGCTGGAAGCCCGTTGGACGTATCCCACCCACCCATGGCGCATGACATACAGAACTCGAGGCGTCGACGACGACGGCGATGCTCTTGCCTATCAGACAAGACGACTTATCGCCGATGTATCGGCTTTGCATCGGCGATTCCAGGTCGCTCCCTCGGAGCTGAGCCCCCCTATCGAGGCGGCCATCTCCTCGCGGAAACCCAAGGGGCCATTGTCCAGCCTCCACGTGGCGGCCCCCAGGGAAGGGTACGGGCTCGGCTCTTGACCCCCAAGGGCCGAGGTCGTGCCCGTACCCTTCGCGAAGGACAGTCTGAACGAACATTTAGCGGATGTATCGCAAGCACATCTGCCCAGGGCGCGTGCACGGGCACCCGCGCGCCGTGCGTCGAGCGGCGGCGTCACGAGCCACGGGGTCCACCCAGACGCCTCCAAGAGTTCACCGACGCAGGGGGCGCGCTTTGGAGCGCCTGGGGATGCCTGGAGCCGCTGCGGCAGCGACTGGCCGCGCCTGGGGACGCCTGGGGATCGCCCAGGAGTCGCTTGGGAAAGCCTGGGGAACGCCTGGGGAACGCCTGGGAGCGCCTCCAAGAGTTCACCGACGCGGAGGGACGCGCCTGCGCCTCAGAGCGCTCGGTGCGCCAGGGGAAGCCTGGAGCCGCTGTGTCAGCTCCTGGGCCGCGCCTGGAAGCGCCTGGGGGGCGCCGTGGGCAGCGCCCGGGCAGCGCCTGGGAGCCGCCGGGGGGCGCCACGGGCACAAGCGCGCGCAGGCGTGCACGATATCGACTCGTTTAGGACAGGGACTGCACGGGTTGGAGACGGCTCTGTTCGCCGCGGAACATTTCTTGCAAGGGATTCGGGCAGGAGGAGGAGGAGCAGGAGGAGGAGGAGGAGGAGGAGGAGGAGGAGGAGGAGGAGGAGGAGGAGGAGGAGGAGATACCAATTCTTGTGGCAAAGGATGCGGGCCGCATGGGGCCGTGGGGGCGGAGATACGGGGCGGCCGAAGGGGCGGCTGAAGGGATTCGAGAGGTTCTAGGCTCGTGATTATGACGGTTGGGGGCTTAGGGGGGTTGGGGTAGGGGGCAGGGGCCCGGAGCTGGGGTGGCTCCGGAGAAAGGGGGGTGGCGAACGCCCGGAGGGTTCCAAAGGGTGTTTTTGGGGGCAGTGCCGTTTTTAATACATGCTCCGCGTGCGGATCATGTATAACAATGCAGGTATTTAGTATTAAAAGCAACGATGAGTTCATGCATAATTTTATTCATACATTAATCATGTATTACATTCCTGTGTTTTCAAACATCCTATGTATTAAAAGCTGCCCTGCAGGTGGTTTTCCAGGAGGGGTCCCCCAGGGGCTTCGCACCCCTGGTTTTGACGAGGCTCCGAGGCCCCACGGGGGCTCCCTGGAAAGCCCCCTCCCCCCCAAACCCCCTTTTGGAACATTCCAGGAACGCCCCCCTTCCCCCTTGAAAAGGGGGGAGGGGGCTGGGGGGTCCGAATTTGGACTCCAAAGGGGGGGGGCGGACCCCCCCTCCTTCTTTGAGAAGGGGGGGGCGTGTTCGTCGACGACGGGTCGGGAAACAGGGGCAGTGGCAGTCCGCCGGCGACGGGTCAGGGGAACGGGGGGGGGAACTGGGGGGGGGTCCTGGGCCCCTCCCTCCTGGGGGGCATCCGGCGGCGTGCCCTCGAAGGTTGGGATGGAGGAGAGATCAGGGTGAGGAGGGCCAGGAGGGGGCAGGAGTGCTGTCGGATGTTTTCGGGTCTTGGAGTTTCCAGGTGGGTTTCGGGAGGCTGGGGGTGGTCAGGAGGTGGAGGCGGAGGCGGAGGAGGCGAAGGAGAATGGGGGTCGGGAGTCTGAGGATGATGCGAACGCGGAGCGGGGCGCAGGAGGAGGAGGAGGAGGAGGAGGAGGAGGAGGAGGAGGAGGAGGAGGAGGACAGAGGAGGAGGAGGAGGAGGAGGAGTAGGGATGGTGATGACGATAATCACGACGACGCCGATGTTGGTGATGCTGTTGAGGATGGTGATGATGATGGTCATGCTGATGCTGGGTGCTGATGCGGATGAGATGATGGTGATGATGCTGATGAGGTTGTCGTTGTAGTTGTTGGTGCAGTTGTTGTAGTGGTTGGTGTTTTCGTGATGACGATGATGGGGATGATGGTGATGATGACGATGGTGCTGATGATGATGACGGTGAAGCTGACGATGCTGATGATGCTGATGCGATACGTGATGACGCTGGTAATAGTGACAGTGAAGACCATGATGCCGATACTGACCACGATGGCAATTTATGATGATGCCCAACTTGTATGGTGATGTTGATGATGATGAAAGTGGTATTGCTGGTACTGCTGATGATGATGCTAATGATGATTGTGCTGCTGCTGCTGATGATGATGATGATGACGATTGACTGCGCATGATATCGATGACCAGGGTTATGACAATGATGGTGAGTATGATGATGCTGATGCTGATGCTGATTGTGATCATGATGGTGCTGACGATTATGATGATGTTGCTGATGATGAACTGCGATGATGATGACGATAATGATGACGACGATAACGATGACGACGATGATTGGTGATGACGATGATGATGGTGACGATGGTGATGACGATGACCATGATGACGATGATGACGACGATGATGGTCATGATGGCGATGAAGATGCTGCTGATGCTGGGGGTAATACTGATGCTGATTATGCAGATGATGAAGACGGTGGGGAGGAAGAGGAGGAGGACGTGGATGAGGACACGGAGGTGGACGACCTGGATGATGCTGATGATGACGACGACGATGCTTAATGATGTTGTTGCTGCTGATACTGCTGGTATGAATGGTGATGCTGATGCTAATGATGATGCTCATGGTGGTGGTGGTGACGATGGTGGTGACGATGATGATGATGATGATGCTGCTGATGATGATGATCATGATGATGATGATGCTGATGATTCTGATGATGATGCTGATGAGGATTATGATGATGTCAACGCTGATGATGATCATGCTGGTGTTGGTGACGGCTATTCTGGTGATGATGCTGATGCTGATGTTGATGATGATGATGATGATGGTTATGATGATGATGATGATGATGATGATGATGATGATGATGATGATGATGATGATGATGGTGAGGATGAGGCTGATTCTGATGACGATGTTGGTTATTCTCGTGCTGCTGCTGCTGCTGCTGTTGATGATGATGATGATGATGATGATGATGATGATGATGATGATGATGATGATAATGCTGCTGCCAATGATGGTGGTCATTCTGCTGCTGATGGGTATGAGGAGGACTGTTTTTCATTGCTTTGTTTGTCCAGAGGCCCAGTTGGGACACGCACCCAGGGCGAAGCACAACCACCCCGCACTCGGAGCCGAAGCCTCGCGTGCGACATGGCCCCGCCCCGCCCAAAAGGTGCGCATCCCTCCTGGGGACTGGGTGTCTTCGCGCCTCGCGGCCCTGTCTGGCCCGCGACGCCACCGCCGCTGCTGCCCTGCAGAGCTCGCCCGACGCCGAAGGAGGAGGCAAGAGCGGAGGAGGAGGGAGGCCATGCGCCCCGCGCGCCCGCCCTCCGCAGCCGCTCACAGTGTTGCACCGCAGCAGCACGCTCACCTCGACCATCAGCTCAGCAGACGCGCAGCTCGTCCAACCGCTTCACTTCCCGCTCGGCTTCGAGGCACACGGCGATCCCAACGCCGACCTAGGCAGCGGCTGCCCCGTGCCGAACAGCTCCTCAATTTGACCCCGCATCTCCACAACGGCCCACTTGGCCTCCGGAAGCTCCTTCTCTGCGCCTTTGGGTGTCGCCTACGGAGCTCTGCATCGCCTCCGTGACCTTCACCATCGCCTTCGTGATCTTCGTCGCCTCGGCCTCCAGCGCCGCAGCCGCATCCACAGCAGCGGCCTCAACCTGGGGCTCATCATTGGCCGTCTGGACGTCGACCACCGGTACAGTCGGGGCGCTGAAGAAGGAACCCTTTTCGTTGGGGAGGGGCTCGATGTTCCTTAATTGTTCCACACCTTGCTTAAGGTTTCCCTTCTGTTTTCGATGGGAAGCCAAAGTTTAAGTTACGAAAAAAAGGGCCTCGTTCCTTATTTAGGGTTCCTTAGGTCAACGCCCCGACTGTACCTCTGCCTCGGCCGTGCCGTTCATCACCACCGCATTCAACTTCGTGGGCTCACCGGCCACCTCGACGGCACGACGTGCTCGCTCCTCGGCACCTCTCCGTGCGCCACACGCCTGCGCGGGGAGCATACCGAGGCGCGCCGCACCGGCCGTGTCCTTCGGCTCGCGGGCGATGCTCTCGACGTCCGCCTGCATCTGTACAGTCGGGGCCCTGAAGAAGGAACCCTTTTTGTTGAGGAGGGGCTCCGTGTTCCTCAGTTGCTTTACAGTGCTCCTTGGGTTTTCCTGAGGTTTCCCATGGAACATCGGAGTTTACTATATGGGACAAAGGGGCCTCGTTCCTTGTTTATCGTTCCTTAGGTCAACGCCCCGACTGTGCCTCCACGAACGGGTCGTCCTGCAGCGCCTCGCCGAGCTTCTCGACAGCCGCTGCCTCCGCCGCGCACTCGCCGACCGCGCTCACCGACATGGGGCCTCCGAGCCGTGCTTGCCCAATGAGGACGCCCTTCTCCCTGGCATCGCTCGGACGTGTGCATTTTTTCTCGGCGAGGACGACCCAGGACCATCCTGGACCATCGAGCGAAAAAAACACGCACGAAACCGAAAAATGCACGGGAAATGGACGTCCGAGCGATGGCGAGTCTCGTGCATGACGATGGTCGCCCAATCTGCTACAGTGAGCGGCTTAAATACGCAGCACTAACTTTACAGAAGGGGCTCGGTCGTTCCTTAGGTTGGCATGCGTTATTTACCGTTCCTTGCGCGTGATTTACTCTCTATCTTTCCTTGTGCGTTATTCCCTCGAAAAAAAGGCAAGGGGCTTCGTTCCTGATTCATCGTTCCTTAGGTCAGGCCGATGATTGTATTTCCCCCTGCACGCCCCTTCTCGGCCGTAGGCGCAGGGAAAGGCGGGACGGCTGCCAGCCGCTCACCACCCGCGAGGCCGCTTGCCGCCAGCGTTTGCCCGTGGACGCCGAGCTGGGGCCCGACAGCCGCAGCCGGGTTCCGCCAGGCCTCCCACACCGCCAAGTTGGGTCCCATCAGCTCCTCTGCCAGCGCCTCCGCCAGCCCCTTCACGTCGTCGCGCTCCTGCCCCAGCCCCTCCTGCACGGCGCTGCACGATGTCCACCTCGTCGCGCACCGGGCCGACGTAGAACGCCTCGCACGTCGCGCCCTCGCGCGCCGGGACAGCGGGCGAGGCGGAGTCCGTGCACACGATCGCCTGGTCCTGGAACTGGGCGTCGGGCTGGGCGGTCAGCTAAGCGTCGCAGCCCATGGAGTACGCCAAGCGGAGCGCTTTCTCTGACTCAAACTGGTCTGCCAGCTCGTTGCTGCTGCTCTGGTTGGTCTCCTCGGCGGCTCCAGGCAGCAGCGCCTCCGTGGTCTCTTCGACCAGCGGCACTTCGCCGACCAGTTTCACCGCGAACTGCCTGTCGATGATGCTCTCCGCCAGTACCCACGCGTGCACGTCCACGCAGGGGGGCAGCGTATCCGAATTCGCGGCGCTGGCTGCGCGGCGTATTGCGCAGCTCCCCAAGGTGCTCGACTGAGTCGGGCGCATCCTCCGGGCGCTTGCGGCAGCGCTGGTCGCCCGAGCTTGCTCGTCAACGAAAAGTACTTCCACGCAGGTGCCGTCCATCAGCAGTTCCAGTAGCGGCTTCGTCATTTTCGTTCCACCGGGCTCTTGCGGGTCCAGACGACCCGTTCTCAAGCCGCAGGGGCCGCCCGCACGGCGGCGGCCCACAGTTTATGCGCCGGGGCCTGTGCTGTCTAAACGTAGGCCAAAGGCGCCTGCTCCCTCGGGCCCAGGTGGCTTGAGGATGGGTAGGAGGAGGATGTGGATGAGAACAAGGGGGAGGAGACGGCGGAGGACGACGAACATGATGATGATCGCTATGCTGAGTGATGATGATGACGATTATGGTGATGACGATGATGATGATGGGGCTGGCGATGATGGTACTGATGATGAAGATGATGCTGCTTCTGCACATTGATGATCTTGTTGCTGAGGACGGCGACGCCGACGATGACGAGATAATGCTGATGTTGATGGCGACGGTAAAGGTGAGGATTCTGATGATGATGGTGACGATGATGAGGGAACTGATGTTGACGATTCTGTCAGTAATGGCGGTGATTGCGATGATGCTGATGATGACGATGCTAGATGTGATGCGGATGGTGATTTTCACGGTAATCACGATCATGACGACGGTGACGGTGATTGGTGGTGATGGTGCCAGTACCGCCGCAGATGATGACGGTGTTGCTGTTGACGGCGATGTGGAGGAGATTGTTCGAGGATGCATGTGAGGCCTCCAGGTGCTCGTGTGACAGTTTGTTTTTGCAGGTTGGGGGAGCCGCGATGATGATAATGATACTGCTGCTGATGCCAATAATGATGATGCTGCAGATGGTGATATGGGGTGAATCTGAGGATGATGAGGATGTTGATGATGGTGATGATGATGATGATGATGCTGATGCTGAGGCTGATGTTGATGCTGATGCTGATGCTGATGCTGCTGATGCTGATTCTGATGTTGATGTTGGTGTTGATGCATGTTGCTGATGGTGTGGCTGTTGTTGATAATGGGCATGCTGCTGATGATGCTGATGATGACGATGATGACGAGGAGGAAGAGGAGGAGGAAGAGGAGGAGGACGAGGATGCTGACGACGATGATGATGCTGCTGATGATGATTCTGATTATGATGATGCTGCTGCTGATGATGATGCTGCTGATGATGATGATGATGATGATGATGATGATGATGATGATGATGATGATGATGATGATGCTGATGCTGATGACGATGATGATGATAATGAGTGTGTTGGAGATGGGGTAGTGATTTTGGTGTTTTTTTGTGATGACCATGGTTATGTGTAGGAGGAGGAGGAGGAGGGGGAGGAGGAGGTCAAGAAGGGGGAGGAGCAGGAGGAGGAGGAGGAGGAGGCAGGAGGAGGAGGAGGAGGAGGAGGAGGAGGAGGAGGAGGAGGAGGCAAAGGAGGAGGAGCAGGAGGAGGAAGAGGAGCCCGAGGCGGAGGAGGAGGAGGAGGAGGAGGAGGAGGAGGAGGCCGAGGTGCTGCCGTGCGCCCCTTTGCAGGAGGAGGAGGAGATCGAGCAGGCGGACGTCTTGCCGTTCCTCCTCACCGCCATCGTCTGCGGCACGCTCCTCGTCCACCTGACCTCCGTGTGCCCCGTCGCCCCGGCTTCTGCGCCCTTCTGGCACGGTGGGGGGGGGGAGGGGGCGACGACAGGAGGTGGCGACGAGAGGGGAGGGGGGAGAGCGGACTCAGTCAGGATGAGGCCCAGCAGGAAGAGGAGTGGGAGGAGGAGGAGGAGGAGGGGGAGGAGGGGGAGGAGGAGGAGGAGGAGGAGGAGGAGGGGGAGGAGGAGGAGGAGGAGGAGGAGGGGGAAGAGGAGGGGGAAGAGGAGGACCACAGTAGACCCGAGACCCACCAACGGTGCTGCAATAAACCTTCCTCCAAGTTTCCTCTCCATAGGTTCCTACAATCATTTATTTTCACTGAGGGAAGGGCCCGGTTGGATGAGAACCGCTTGAAAATCCGGAACCGTGCCGAACAAACCGTTTTGGGTTTCAATGCCGCGAGTTAACGTTATTGTTGCGCCTTAGCGATCTTGCATTGTGCCAGAACGCAGGTACTGGGACTTCCACACTGTGAATCAGCGTGACTGTTGCGCCCTGGCGGTCCTACGTAGTGCCAACACGCAGTTTCTGGGGCGTCAACCAAAGAGTCTCTGAAACGGCTTGTTTTCTTAAGACGAATAGGCGCGGCGCTCAGGCAAGAGCCACAACTTCAGGAGCCACCCTCCAGCCGCGACGCGCATGCAACCTGTGCGCGGCGCTGTGGCGCGAGCCGCATTCTGACAAGGACCCGCCCTCCATCCGTAGAACTGTTGCAAGCTTGAAGACGAATGTGCGCGGTGCGGAGGCAGAGCCCCCCACCATCCCGCTGCCGCGCACTCCTCTGTGCTGGCCGGGGTCGTGGGGGCCCTCCCCTCCCCCCCCTAATGCGGTGCAGGTGGCCTGTCCTGGGCACGGCGCGTCGGCGCCCGCTCGCTCGGACTGCGCCCGCCGGACAAGAAAAAGCCACGGCGAGAGTCACATTTTGAAAAGGACCCGCCTTCTCTCCGCGAACCTGTTGCGACTTCCATGGGCAAAATGTGCACGGCGCTGAGGCGAGAGCCGCCTTCCGAGCAGGACCCTCCATCCACATGCGAAACTGTTGCGCGTGTTCTGCTTCGGGGTCGGAAGCGGCGAGACAGTCTCAGGCGAAACGCCCGGCACGCCCTGCCGACAAGTCTCGGGGTGCGACAGGGAGGAGCTATTTGCAAATAGCAGGAATGGCGACAGGAGGAGGAGGAGGAGGAGGAGGAGGAGGAGGAGGAGGAGGAGGAGGAGGAGGAGGAGGAGGAGGAGGAGGGTGAGCTGAGGCAGCAGCGGCAGAAGCATGCCGAGGAGGACGAGGGTCGACGAATGGGAGAGAAACGCGAGGATGAGGATGGGGAGGCGGGAAGGGGATAAGGACAAGGCAGGTGCGCTCGCGCCATATCTTACATCCCGCCCCTCCCTCCCATCCCTTCCCGCCCCTCCGTTCTCTACCCGCGGGCGCGTGTCGTATCCGACCTCGAGCTCCCACTGCGACTGGAGTGGGTGATGAGAGGGGTGAGGGGGTGAGTGGTGGGGCGGGGAGGGGGGCAGGGGGGAAGAGAGAAGGCAAGCGGAGTGGCGAGGAGGCGAGTGGTGGGGGGTGGAGGAGTGCGGGCAATGGTGCGTGGCGCGTGGGAAGGCACGTGGCCACTGGACCCGCCGCGGGTAGTGCAGCCCAGGGAGGGCCCCGAGAATGCGCGCCTAGTCTGCGAGTGACCCAGCTGACACTATGGGATCACGGCCTCGCTCAATTGACACCCCGCTCATGCCGCCTCTCCTGACGGCCCCGTTCAAGCCCCCCCCCGCCGAGCGCGTGCTGCGACCCCTCCCCCCCGGTGCGACCCACTCCCCCACGCCAAGCGCTGGACAGCCCTTTCCGATCCCTGGCGGATGCGATCCCATTCGCACCCGCGAAACCATTCAAGATAGTCGTTGGTCACGTGGCCCCCTGAGGTAAGATTCGCGTGCCGCGCTGTTTGTTCGTTTTGTTTTGTGTGCACGTCCATTGGATTTTCATGTGCCATACATGTATTTGTCATTGTGTGACCGCCATGGCGCGTGCGCGTGTGTGTGCGTGTGTGTGCGTGTGTGTGTGTGTGTGTGTGTGTGTGTGTGTGTGTGTGTGTGTGTGTGTGTGTGTATGTGTGCCTGAAGTGCTCGGACACGGCGTTCCTATTCACGCCCTCTTTAACTTCAACTTCCCTTGCCCCCCCACACCCCTGCTCCGACTCCTATTCCGCCCCTCCCCCTCCCTCCAACTCCTCTTTCCTCCTCCTCTTCCTCCTTTTCCCTCCTCTTCCTCCTCCTCCTCTGCTCTGCTCTGCTCCCTCCTCTCCTCCTGCTTGTCCCCCTCCCCGGCCTCATCTTTCTCGGACCTCCTCGCCGCCGTCGCTTGTCGCAGTCTACTTCTCTCCTCTTTCTCCCACTCCCCTGCCTCCTCTCCCCCCTCCTCCCTCAGCCACCAGGGACGACCCTAACCAGCCCCGCCCACGCGTCTCGCTTCACATGCTCCAGCTGGACCCGAAACCACTCATCGACCTGGTGTACACTGGCTTGCAAGCTGTCCCCGTGCGGGGGCATCCTGACGCACGCGGGTCGCGCCCCAGCGGCTCCAGCCCTGGGGCCGCGTCTGGCCCACCACGCACTTACAAGTCAGGCACAGCCCTGGCGCACAGTCCAGACCGCTCATCGACGTCATCAGGAGCCGACGAACGCCGTACGCCTTCCCTCATCAGCGCGGCCGCCGCCCTCGCCCGAGGCCGTGCCCGCCCACGGCGATCTGCCTCTCGCTCGTCACGACAGAGTGGCGGAAATTCCACCTCAGACAACAGTGGCATCGAGACGTGGGAGCACATTGAGACGGAAGAGGAGCCGACTGCCTACCACGTCCTCGCCTACCACGTCCGTGATGTGCGGACCCGTGTCAATGCCCCTGGCATCGAGGTCTGGCTTGACCCTGGTGATCACCACGACGGTGCCTACTTACCGTGGGGGACGACAGTCATGGGCCACCGCGTTATAGACCCTGCGGTGGCGGGGCGGGACGGCTGGGTCATCCTCCACCACGACCACGGCGACACCACTACTAAGCTCTGGGCACCGACCCAAGTCCACGTCAAAGCGGACGACACCTGGCGCACCGTCATGGTACCAGCGGACATGGGGCCCCAGTGGATCAAGTGCCACGCCGAGGACGCTCGCCTCCCCGCCGAGGTTGTCCGCACTACAGGCCAATCCTGGTTTGCTGACGTCTGGCCCTTGTGGGATCGCCCGCGACCCCACCCAGACGACCCAGGCACAAACGAGCATGCGCTCCCGCCTCTACCAGGACGCTGGTCTTGCCTACAGTGTCGATTCCAATGCTGTCAGTATTGTGCGGCTCGCCGCAACACGCAGCTCGGCACCTCGGGCCAACCAACGTGCCCAGACTGCGCCCGCAGCGGACTGCGTACACTTATGGACTGGTCCACGGACTACTCTTGCAACAGTTGGACGTGTGCATACAGCACCAACAACAGGGACTCCGACACATGCTGCCTGTCCAGCAGGTGCCCCCATCCCCCCAGTCCACACAGCCTGCTCGACGTCCGTGCCACAGGGATGCCGCCGCACATCCTTGCCCGCCAATTCGGCAACGCGCCAGCCCTCCACGACCTTAAGGAACCCCCCCGAGCGCCTTCAGGCCCCGGGGGGGAACCTCCACAACCAGGGCAAGCAGGTTACCAGGGTCAATGGTACTTCCCACCGCAGCCGCGGCGCGTCCCCAGGCAGGGACTGCCTGACGGCACAAGGCGGCCACCTGGGTTCACAGGAACGGGGATGCCCGAAGAACCTTTCCCCGACCAACCTCTTTGGAGGGAAGGCTACGTGCTCTTCGGCCCCCACCAGGCCCTCAAGGAGGAATTCACCTTCAACAAGACGGTCCGCCGACCCTACTCCCTAGCCATCACCAACATGTACAGGGACCGTGTCACGGTCAGGACCGTCTGCGAGTCGATCGCCGAGCGCATCCACACTACCCGCACCCGCTGGCGAGATGTGGTACTGTACTGGGACGCCGAGGGTGGTCCTGGGCCTCAAGCCCTCGACTACGACATGCGACTCTGCGACGCCATGGTGAGCCGTGCCACGACCGAAGCCGAGCTAAACCACGACCGCAGCAACCGTGGTAGTTTCTGCCTCTATGGACCAGCGCACCAGCGAGCTGTCAACATCACGGCGATCTCCGGGCCGCAGAACATCGACTACATGGAGCATGCGCGGCGATACTCACCCGTAGGGGGGACCTACCCTGACCACGCCTTCGAGCACGTCTATCGGGGCTGGCAGCGGCCCGACGTGCCCACCATCCTCCCCGACACCCGCCCCCTCTCGAGAGCCGACTGGCAGCGACATCAACAGCACCAGCAGCGCATTCAGCAGCGCGACCAACGCAACGCAGGACAGCCGGGCACGCCACGCTACCGCTCTCCCGCGCGAGTCCCGACAGGCGGCAACACGGCCTACGGCGGGGTTGCCGCCTACTACCGTAGCCCCATTGGTGCCAGGCCCGCGGCTGCTGGAGCAGCCGCCTCCAGCCACGGCCACGCCCCCCACGCCAGGGTACACCCAGCGGTCATCGGCTACCCGCGTGCACCCGTGCAGGCCCTCCCAAGGGCCCCCTCGCCCGTGCCAGGGTCCACGCGCGCCTGGGGCCATTGCTCAGGCCGACATGATGGCACCTCCAGCAACCAGCCCGCAGTGATAACCCCTGCGGCTTCAGCCCAGGGGGCTGCAACAAACCGTGGCAGGACTGGGCGCCCCGAAGGATGGCGTGATGCGAACGTGCGCGCTTGGCAACCGCGCCAGCACACGCCCCCGCCAAACGTGGCTGCAGCGCTGCGCCCTGCCCAGGCAAAACCTGCCCCACCTGAGCGGGAGAGGCAGCCGCTTGCCCCGCTCGTCCTCACGTACATCCAGGCGCATCACAGCGCCTCCCCGCGGCACAGCGAGGGAAGCGCCCACCACGTCAGCCCCCGCCCCGACGCTGTCGACCCTGACCAGGCCACAGCCACGGCGGAGGGCGGCACAAGCGCCTCTCGCCAGCCCAGCCCATCACCCTGCGCGGCGCCGATCCGATCCCCGAGCAGGGCGGATTCCGAGCGCGCAAATGCCCAGGCGACCTCGCCACGCGACCGCCACACGGGCGGGCGCGTCCCGCGCAGCAGGTCCTGCAGCCGCCACAGCTCACGCAAGGCCCCAGGGAGCTCCACGAGCTCGCCGCCTCGCGAGACTCAGGCTGATGGCCGAGCCCCCGAAGTGGTGCCACGCTTCGGTGCCAGCGTCATCGAACCTGGCCAGGTCGACCTCGAGCCGACGCCGTCCACGGACCACGAGCCGCCGCTGCCCACCCGCGTGATCGTCCCCATCGACGAGGCGCCAACCTTCGACCCGTTCAAGAACAAGTATCGTGTCAAGAACCTTGTGGCGGGTTTCGGCGGTGGCTCACCGCTCTCACCTCAGAGTCGGGGCGGAGCCCCCGCCACCTCAGCCGCTGCCGCGGCAGCGGCGGCCCCGCGGGGAATCAGCCCTGTCCGCAACGTGGGCCTCACGGCAGCGGGCATGGACGAGGCCCAGCGCCAGGCCTCCGACCGTGCTGCTGGAGCTGTTCCACCAGATGCTGCTCATCAAGATACTGACGGGGCGGGCGCGCCACCGCAGGACGGACCAGCGGTGTCGCGTGCGCAGTATATGCGCGTGCGTTGTGCCGCTGCCGCGCCTAGCCGCCGCCGCTGGTTCGCTTTTGCTTTTGTGTTCGGCAGGACGGATCGAGGAGTCGCCTCCCTCTCCCTCTGCTGCCGTCTCACCTCTCCTCCCCTCGTCCCCTATGGTACAGGAGTGAGGAGGATTTTTCGAGACAGTTTTACTGACGTTTATGAACCCCCCCTGGCGCAGTGCCGACCATGTCTCGCCTATACTTCTGGCCTGACGGCGGCTTCAGCCCCGGTCAAGCTAATCCATAGGAACGCCATGAGCTCCTACTGTGGCCAAGCCTTCTACCTGGGCGAGGGTCAGGCTGACCTACACCGTGCGGGGCGTGCAAACCCCAGCTCCACCGATGGAGACGGGCCAGGTCGCTCCATACACCTCGTCAGCCTAAACATCACCAGTCTCTCAGCGAATTGGCCAACTATCACCGCTCTTGGTGTCGACCACAACGCTGCAGTCATAGCACTGCAGGAGACCCGACATGCCAAGCCGACCAGACAAGCCATCGCTACCAGCGCCGCCAATCCACACCACGGGGGATACCACGCCAGTCTTGGACCTGACCTGGATCTGGCGCGAGCCCAGCGCAGAGCTGCCCACGGCGGCACAGACCACACCGTCGTGGGCAACACTGGCGCCTCGGGAGGGGTCGCCATCCTCTCTAAGGATGCCATTGTCGACTCCACTGTCGACGACACTGCGCCCTGTATCGTCGCCCTCAAGGCCAAGAAAAGATGGCACGAGGCCTTTCTCCCGCTCTGCACTCAGCACCGCCGCAGGCGGCGACGAAACAACCACGGGCCCGCGGGGATCTACATAGCGAGCCTCTACGGGATTGCTGGAGGAGACAGCACAGATCTTTTTCGGCTCGCTGACTGCGCCGCCGCTAGGGTCGGCTCAGCCCCCTATTTCATCTGCATGGACGCCAATACGAACATCGATGACAATCCACACCTTCTGCACATGTTGCAGCACGGATGGTTCAACGTCGCTGAGGGCACACCAGACCACACCATGCACACATACGGCAATATCCCTGACTGGGACCGCGTCACCAAGTGCCCCCGCACTTCGCGCATCGATTATATCATTGCCAACCAAGCGGCGCGATCCCTTGTCACCGACTTCTGCTATCTTCGCGACTTGCCAGCGAAGTCTCATGTTGGCCTGCAGGTCACGCTTGACCTCAGTCGCCTCGACCATACGGCCCGACGTCTTCTTGCCCCCACGCCCTACCCTCCCAACGATGGAGCTCATGAGGGTCACGAACTGCAGGCACTAGGGACCCTCATCGCTGGGCGATATCAGGACCGCATGGAACAGGCCGACACACGCGACGACGTGGAACGCATGTTCGCCCTGGCTAACGAGGCCAGTCATGAGTACCATCTCACCCGTCTGCGCGACCTGCCACCCCCGCCGCCCGACCACCCAAAAAAGAAGCCCCCCACCATGCACGGGCTCACGCCCATGTTCGAAGAGCGACCAGCTGTCCCCCGCGCCTTCCCCACCTACGGAGCTTCCACGATACACATGAACCGACTGCGCAAGCTCCATCGGCAACTCTGTGAGCTTCGCTTCATCGGACAGCACCATCATTTAGATTGCCGTGCCATCCCGCCGTACCTTGCGCAGCGCATCGACTGCACGTGGACCGCGGCCCGCCTCCTATGTCACAAGCTGCGCCCCACGGTTCTCCTTGACTTCCCCGAGGCCTGGACCCCCGACGAGCCAGCACCTCACGGAGAGCACCTTGACGTTTTGATCCAACACCTCGACTTAGAGCTGGCGCGACGTGCGAACCGTGCCAAAGCTGAACGCATCAAGATATGGGCTGAGGGCGTCCGCGAGCCAAGCGGGCGAAAGGCGGCCATATACGCACGGGCTGCTGACAGCTCGCCCACGGCGTATCTCCGCACGCCTACCACACCTGACGATACGCAACTCCACTGCGACACCAACGCCTTTAAACCTGACAAAGCTAGCACGGACGACAGCGACGCTGACACCGAAGCTGGCGGCTTCAGCCCCAGCGACGGTAGTTCGCCCGACACGGACAACGACGAAGACCACACTCGTGAACCACCACCTGCGCAAGTCCCCGACATTCTCCCTGCCAACGCCATTGTTGCTAACACCAAAGACATGCTTAAGCTCATGGTCGACACCTGGGAGCCCATCTTGGGCAGGTACCGTGCCCGTGCAGGACATGACGCCGAAGCCATGCCGACGTGGGCTGACTTCTACGACGAGTACCGACAAGAGCTGCCTACGCCATCACCAGCTACCCCTTTCCACCTCACCGACGACCAACTCATCCACTTTATTCGCACCCGTTCACCGCGCCGTGCGGGGGGACTGGACGGCTGGACTACTAAGGAGGCTAAGGAGTTACCCGACGACATTCTTCGCCTCTTCGCCAGCGTCTTACGCGCTATGCAACGCACTGGCACCATCCCAGAACCCCTCCTTCATGTGCCAAACCCGTGCCTCCGAAAAGGCCGAGGCGAACTCCCAACGGACCAACGACTTCTCTCGGTGCTTTCCGTTTGGATGTATGCGTGGGAAGCGCCAGCTTACCGCAGCCTCACGGACTGGCGGAAAGGATGGACCCACGCCACGAGCTTTGGCGCTGTCCCCAAAGCTACCATTGGGGACGTCAGCACCTCTCTTGCCCTGCGCATCGAACACGCCAGGGCCTTACTCCTTCCCTTAGCTGGGGCTGCCCTGGACCGACAGAAGTGTTTCGACTACCTCATCACGGACATCTGCCTTAACCTTGCGCTTCACGCGGGGTGCCCCCAAGACATCGTTACTGTCCGCAGAAACTTCTACAGTCGCCACAAACGCTACATCCGCATGAACGGTGCGTACTCTAAGGAACTGGCCAGGACAAACGGTCACCTCCAGGGAAGCTCTTGGTCCCTGGACGACATTAAGCTGCTCATGTGTGTGTGGACCAAGAGACAGCATCGATACGTTCCGCGATCACTCAGCACTACCTTTGTTGACGACAGCAACTCCACTACTCACACCGCGCCTGAGTTGCAGAAATCTCTTGATGAAACCGCCAAGTTTGATCGATTTTCAGGTCAACGCATTCACCCTGGCAAAGTGGCGGGGTGGGCGCTCACCGACGAGCTTCACACCGCCGTTACCCAGCTCACTCTGGCGGAACGGCCCTTACGCGTGGTCGACTCCTTCAAGCTCGTCGGGAGTTACATCAACGCCGAGGCAGCGCCGGCTCCAGCCGCGCTTAACCTCACGGCCACCGCTGACGCCCGTGTTCGCAGGGCGACTAGTCGCCTGCCGCGCATTGGCAAGCTCCCATCACCGATGCTTATTAAGGCGCGGCACGCCCGTTCCCTTGCTGCCAGCGTCTGTACCACGGGCACCGACATTCAAGCCCCATCAGGCCCCGTCAAAACTGCCTACAACCATGCCCTTAAGGCGGCTATCCGCCCCAAGGGAAACAGGTGGGTCGAGTTTTGGACTCTCATGGCCGTGTGCGTCCCAGGACACGCCCTGGAGATTGACGCCATTACGCAGCGTGAAGTTTTCCTGTGTCTGCGGCGACAGGTTAACCGCGACGCTACTCTCTGCGGTCTCGTCAGGGATCTCCAACACCACGTTCAGACCCTATTTGGGGGAGGACCTGTCGGACGACTTGTCCAGACGCTTCAGCAGCTCCGTTGGACCTGGCCCACATTTGGCATCATGTACGACGACTGGGGCTGTCAGATCAGTTGGCTGAACTTACCCCAAAACGCCTTCCTTCACATGCTGCGAGCCTCACAACGCAGAGCCTTTCTGAGAAAGATCAAGCCACGGCGTCATGACCTTGGACACCTTGCCTCTGTCAGACAGGGCCTCGACCTCTTCGCCAGCACGTGGCTCGCCCGAACGAAAGGAGCAGCCAAATGCAATGCCTGGCAGCTGGCGCTCCTCCTGAACTACCTGTCGGGCGGGGACCACACCCAACAGCGACGATCCCGATCAAACACGTCTGCTGACCCCAGCCCCATCTGCCGATACTGCGACGAGGAAGAGGAAACTCAGGAGCACACTGTCCGCGACTGCAAGTGCTGGGCCCGAGAAAGATTCCCTCTCACCACCCTCATCAGTGACGAGCAGTGGGCCCGTCTTCCGCCGCACACAAGACACTGCGGGCTCTTCGATGAAGACCCAGCCCTCCTCGACCTGCAGGCCGACCTCGCGAGGGACCCGCTACCTCAGCCCATACCGCGGCCCCCACCTGAGGGAGATCCTGCGGCTTCAGCCCAGGACTCCTACACCACCTACCTTGACCACGACACTGGTTGGACATGGGTCTACGCTGCCACGGACGGTGCATGCACCAACCAAGCCATCCCATTGCTAGCACGAGCGGGCTACGGCGTCTACTACGGCATCGACCACCGCATGAACTACAGTGCACGCGTTCACGGCATTACGCAGAACGCACAGCTTGCGGAGACCCTCGCCATTGTCCACCTCACGGCATGTGCTGAACGGCCCGTACACGTTTTCGTGGACAACCAGGCGGTGGTCGATGGGTTCCAAAGTATCATCGACGGACACTCACCACCGCAGGGCACGCACGTGGAGCTCTGGGAAAAGATCCACCGATGCGTCATGGCCAAGCCCAACATGTTCCGCGTCGAGAAAATCGCAAGCCACCTGGGCGACATGGGCATCGACCTCGGGCTCATCGGGCCCATCGCGGAGGAGTTCAATCGTCAGGCTGACGCCCTCGCCACAACGGCGGCACGTACTCATAACCTTCCAGACGACATTGTCGAAGCTGCCAAATCACGACATCGCCAAGCGACCGTGCTTCATGGAGTCGCTGTCGCCATCTACGAGCGTAGACACCGTACACTCCCCCTCCCACACCGCAGGGCTGGGTTCACAGCTGCGGAACTCAACAAAATGGAACCAAATCCCCTGCTGTCTGACCAGGCACCACCCGCGGCTGGACCAGACATCCCACAGAACCCGGACGAGCTCTGGGCCGAGGCCCAACGGGCGATATTCGACGAACAGGAGGACGACCCGTTCGGCTTTGGTGGGGGCCTTGACTTCCTGGGCGACGGGCCAGCCAGCGCCAACCCTGCCCCGTCGGGCACCCGCACGGCGCCCTCGACTCCGCCATTGAGAGCGGCAGCGCACCCACATGACAACGCCGCTCACTTTCAAGACGCTGACGAACAGGAGGATGACCTGTTCAGCTTCGGTGGGGGATCGGACGCTTTGGACGACGGACCAGCCAGCGAAAACCCTGCCCCGTCGGGCAACCTCTCGATCCCTACTGCGACTCCGTCCCCGAGAGCGACATCGCCCACATACGATGATATCGGCCACCGCCAAGACGCCGACCACGACCTGGGTGACCCCCGCGGACTGAGTGGCATAGAGGACGCACCGCCGATACCCCACGCTGCCGACCATGCCGCCCTACCGAGACGCCAACCTTCTACGCGACCGACCTCAGAGCCCTTGCACGGCATCATGATTGGTCCCACCGCGCAAACCACTCCGCCCCCCCACCGGCGGCAGCCCGCGGGGGCGGCTTCAGCCCCCCCGCAGGGCACTAAACCAGACAGGCCCTCGTGCCCCGTCCACGCTTCCATCGTTGCTGAGCGAGAGCAAGCGGCTCTCCCAACCTCTCGGGGCGTGGCCCTAGCGGCTCCAGCCCTGGGGTCGCGTGTGCCCCTCCAGTCACCCTTCAAGGGTGACGGACGACAGCGTACAGGGTGCCGCACTACGCTAGTCCACCATTTGGACAGGCGTACCGAGGACCTCGCCTCTGTCTCGAGGCTCTCGGCCGCTGGCACTGAGCAGCCACCCCTCACCGACCGCGAAACCGAGCTGTCCCAGGCTATGGCTGCTCTCCAGCAGAGGTGCGTTGCTCTCGCCGCGGACCTCGCCGCCGCCCAAGCTCGCCAAGGCCCTCTACTCCAGCGCCTTCACAGCGCTGGGCGAGCCTTTGCCGAGCTGCTCACGGCCTCGCCCGATGGTGCCGTGCCGTCACTCACCATCCAAGCTATGCTGTCATCGTTCCGCGGCGCTCCACCTGGTGCCCCGCGCTAATCTCCTCCTTTCTGCCTGCCCGTGTGTACGCGTGGCTCCGCGTCCACGGTGTCAGGGCGTGGGGGCGGGGGGTGCCCCGTCACTGCGCGCCGCTTAGCGGCCAAGCGCCCAACTGGCGGTCTGCCAAGCCGCCTAGCCACGTGTCAGCACGTCGCCTTTCTTGTTGGGGCCTCTTTCTTTACGCGGTCTGACAGGTGAGATCATCATCGTCTGTCCGCCGTCTGTAGCGTCTGTCGCACTGCGCCGGGGGAGGGGGTTTTTGTTGCCCGCCCTCGTATCTAAAGGCTGCACCGCCGCAAATAGTGTTTGCGAGTTGTCGCACCGCAGTGCGCCTCGCGGACGGACCCTGGTCCGCCTACTTGTCCGATCTCCCCCCTCCTCCCTCTCTCTCCCCCTCCTCCTCCCCCTCCGTTTTTTTTTTTTTTTTTGTTTTTCTCTCTCTCTCTCTCTCTCTCTCTCTCTCTCTCTCTCTCTCTCTCTCTCTCTCTCTCTCTCTCTCTCCCTCTCTCCACCCCCCCTCCCTCTTCCCCCCCCTCCCCTCCCTCCCCTCCCCTCCTTCCTCCCTCCTCCTTCTCCCACTCCCCTGCCTCCTCCTCCTCCCCCCCTCTCTTTCTCTCCTTCGGGGGCGTGGGCCTGCCGCGGGCTGAGCGCGGTATCTGGGCTGCTGGCGGCCGCCGAGGGCGTCGGCGTACAGTGGGGACCCATGCCAAGAATCACCCTGCTTGCCTCCAGGGTGCCCTGGGTTTCTTGGGTTTCGATGTTTTTGCCGTGGGAAGCGCGACGCCCCGACGCCAGACATCCATGGGCGTCCTGGTGTGCCATGTTTGGGTTTCTTGTGGGAGGTTTCTTGTGGACTGGTCTCCACTGTAAATCATCCCGCCTGCCGTGGCAGCAGAAGAGGGAGTGCTTCAAGCAGCCGCGAAAGGCGCGAGAGCGAAAAGGCGCGGGGCCCTATCGGGGGACCTGCGCAGAGACCGCCCAGGCAGAGGCCGTTGGCGCCCTGGCGGCAAGTCGCCGCACGTGCCATATCCGACGGCAAAGGGTCCCGATGTAGCCGCCGAGGTCATCTTCTCGTCGCGCGACAGCAGCTACGACGACATCGAGGTCGAACAGTTCATGAAATAACACCAGCTCGATCCGACTGCAAGGAGATATCCTGTCTCCCTTATGAGAAGTCAGAGACAAACTGGGCGCTGCGCTCGAGCCCGGATGTCTGCTCCACGACGACCCAGGTAAGCGCCAAACGCACGGCGGCTCTTGCCGACCGTGGGGAGTCACTATCCAGAGGTACAAGGCCCGACAAGACCCAGTTGCAGGGATGGCTTCTCTTCGACGTTGAGGAGAAGCTGCGCTTGGCCAGGGGCGGGCGCCCATGCGCTACCGCGAAAGTCTGGTCGACGTTGGCAACGGCGGCCCGGTCCTCGTGAGTCTCAAAGAACCACATGATTTGTCCTTCGCGTGCCGTCAAATCCAACGACGCCAGATGGGGGCCTGGAGCGCCGTGGCGCAGGAAGACACTTCCCCATTAAGTACTGCCTGGGCGATGGGCCTGCGCCAACGCCAAGTGCGCTGTCAGCGCCTAACCATTCTGTGCTCAGCACTTGTATTACTGCTAGGATATGCACCGGCATGGCGCCGCTGCGACTGGTGCGGCAGAGAGAACCACTGCGTGGAGTTGTCCACGCGGCGAGGCGGAGGGAATCCCGCCAGTACTTGGGTTTGCTGTGTCTTTGCGGTCGACGAGGTCAGCGCGCGCGGATGCAATTGCCGCGACGTCCGAGCCGCCGTCGGCAGGCAGGGCCCGAGTCATTCAAAGCGCCGCGCAGTCAGACCTTGGGTTCACGACAGCAGCGTAAGCAAAGGGCCAGTATGTCCAGTATCTCCACTTAGCCGGGTTGCGCGCGCAGGGCAGGGCTGCAGCGATGCGGCGGCGGAGTCGCCAGGCAGCGCTGGCCGCCGAGGCCGCTGGGCCCGGAAGTTCGCGCGGGCATCCAAGCTAACGCCAGGGCGGTCGCACTAAGGAAAGAGCCCGCTTTCGAGCCAGAGCGGGTGCTGCTCAAGGCGAGTGGTCTGGTTGTCTTCCATCCTCGTCGTGACGTCCTGACCAATGCCGGCTTGGTCAAGAAGCTCTCGAGACAGCCCTGGAGGCGCACCCTCGCTGGCTTCGCAGGGGAACGCAGTGGGGGCATCCAAGTGCTGCGCGCCGAGGAGCTTTCGGCTGAACGCACTTACCGAGACGAATCCACATTCGCGCGCGTCGAATTCATGGCGGGGCAAAGAGATGCACCTCCAGTCTGTTGTCTTCGACGACTTGCCAGGGGCCGATAGCGGCCCGGCGACTTCTGTTCATGCGGCCAGGCGGCCGCGGGAGCCGGGGGCCCAAAAGCAGGAGCCACCGCAGGGTTTTACATGCGAGACAGGGCCAGTGGCGTAGCTTCGACGCCCCGCTTTCCCCGTCTTGGACCCAGAGACACTTTGCCAAGTCGCGCTCGAGGAGCGGACCTACAGGGGCCGAAGCGAGGCCCGCATCAGGTCTGCCTCGACGATGCGGACATGGACTTCGACGACGACAGCAAGGGCGTCGACGACGTCGGCGTGGCTGCGGCGGCCGACGTATGCGCGGCGCCGTGCGCGGGGGCCGCCGCGCCCGAGCGCAGCTGCAAGCGCCCGCCGTTTCTCTTGCTTGCGGTGCTGTCGGCGGAGTTGGTTCCCCCCCCTCAGTCGCGCCGCGCGCCGCTGCCGCCCTCGCGCGAGCCGCCGCCGCGTCGCTCCTCCCTCGTCCCTCCGCCCGTCCCGGCCTCCGCCCTCCGCGCGCCCGCCATTCTGGCGCGCCCCTCGCGCGGCTCGCGGTCCATAGGGGGCGCCGAAGGCGCTGGAGGCAAAGTCCACGTGCGCCCGCGCCGCCCGCCGCGTGCCAATTTCGCCGCGCCCCGTCGCGTGGTTCGTGGCCTCATGGGGGCCCCCTTGCGGCAGGGTTCACGTGCGCCCACTCCGCCCGCCGCGCGTCAATTTCGGCTCGCCCCCCGCGCGCTTCGCGCCCCCGTGGGGGGCCCCACCGATGGCCCGAAAGGCGTGGTGGCATGGCCCGCGTGCGCCCGCCCCCCCTTCCCCGCGCCCATTTCGGCGCATCCTTCGCGCGGTTCGTGGCCCCGTAGAGAGCTCCACCGAAGGCCCCGGATGCGAATTCCACATTCGCCCGCCCCGCCCGCCGCAGGTAAACTTCAGCGCGCCCCTCGCACGGTTCGCGCCCCCGTGGGGGGCTCCGCCGACGGCCCCAGTGGCGCGGCCCGCATGCGCCCGCCCCGCCCGCCGCTTGTCCATGCCGGCGCACCGCTCGCATGGTTCGCGGCCCCGTGGGGGGCCCCGCCGGGGCCCCCAGAGGCAAGGTCCACGTGGGCCCACCCCGTCGACCGCATGTCCACTTCGGCACACCCCTCGCACGATGCGCGGGCCCATTGGGAGCTCCACCGAAGGCCCCAGACGCGCGGTGCACGCGCGCCCACCCTGTCCACTGCATGTCCATGTCAGGAGACCCATTCGCACGGTGCGTGGCCCCACAGGGAGCTGGGCCGAGGGCCCCAAAGGCAAAGTCCACGCGCGCCCGCCCCGTCCGCCGCGCCCACGTCGGAAAACCACCCGCGCGCTTCGTGGTCCCAGTGGGGGCTCCATCGACGGCCCCCGCGGCGAAGTCCACGTTCGGTTCCCCGCCCGCCGCGTGTCCACGTCGGCGCGCCCCTCGCGCGGTTCATGGTTCATAGGGAGCTCGGCCGAAGGCCCCAGTGGCGCAGTCCACGTGCGCCTACCCCGCCCGCCGCGTGTCCGTGGACTCGCCGTGGGCCGTCGGCTGTCCGGCGCATTGTTTTCTCGGCCGACGCCGCCCAGGCGAGGCTCTGGATTGAGGCCGCCACGAGGTCGGGAACGGTGAGAAGGAGGGCGACAACTGGTGTCTGGAGCTTCATGCGCTGCTCTCGCGCGCCGCGCGCCGCGAGGGCCTCCCGCCCGCGCGGGCGCCGCGCGTCGAGTTTTCCCCGTCGGGGCCGCCAGAGGGCTTGCTCAATCAGCGGGAACAGTTCGCGGCGCGCGCGACGTGGTGCAGGAGGGGGGCGACGGCCTTCGCCAAGGAGCTAAGCTTTCCTGGCGCAGTTCGGCCTCGCGCCGCGGGCGGCCCGCGCGCGTCGCTGGAACTTTCTCGGGGCGACCGGCGCGCGTCGCGGGAACTCCGCGCGGCGCTCTACCCGGCGCTTCGCTCGCTCGTCGTCGCTCGGCCCGGCGGCCGGGGCCTTGCCCGCTATCGGCCAGCTAGCTCCCTTTGCTGTGCGCAGTGGGTGACCCGCGCGCGTCGCCGCGGCCCTTCCGAAGCGACGGGTGCGCGTCGCAGGGGCTCCGCGCTGCGCTGCGCCCGCGGCCTTGGATTTAAGGGTGCGCGGGCGAAGAGGGGGGGGGGGGGGGCCATTTTGGGCGGTCTAGCTTTACTCGTGCCCCCTTCGGAAAAATTGCGGACAGACGAGGCCGCGCCGGAGGGCCTATGGGAAGCTCCACCGAAGGCCCCAGTGGCAGCGCCCGCGTGCGGCCTCCGTCTTCTTTTGGCGCACCCTCGCGCGTTTCGTGCCCCCATGATGCGCCGCGCCGAAGATGGCATTCGCGACTGCGGCGTTGACGGCTGCATCTGGTCTGGTTTTTCCGCATGTCTTTCCTTTTGATTTTTATTAGTATTCATTCGTTTTGCTAGTATTGTATGCCTCTGTCCCTTTCTCTCCCTCTCTCCTTTTTCCCCCCCCCCTCTCTCTCTCTCTTTTTTTGTTTGTTTTCTCTCTCTCTCTCTCTCTCTCTCTCTCTCTTGTCATTTTATTACTTATTGCATTATTGTTTATTTCTTTGTTTCTTTCTTTCTTTCTTTCTTTCTTTCTCTCTCTCTATCTGTCTCTTCCTGTCGCCCCACCAGACTGGGGGCGTCTGTGAGGTTCGGGCGCCCAGTTCGGTGTGATCCCGCGTCGCTAACGCAGCGCCGTGAAAATGACCAGATCCCCCGGGTCCCATTTTTTGGTGTAATTTTTCGAGGTTCGATCCATGTGTGTGGGGGGCCCCAGGGCCCGAAACACCGCAAACTTTTCGCAAGGTGTGGCAAATCTGTGATGCGACGGTCTCGGCCCAGAAATCCGTGGTGTGGCATTTTCAATATTCGGCCCACGGAGGTCCCGACCCTTTTCCCCAGGTCCAGCTTTCACCCTGGGTCCGTTTTGACGGCCCAGGGGCCCGGCGAAAGCCTTGGAGGCAGAAATTTGCCGCGAACCTTCCGTCGTGATTTTGTTACGGCGCGCGCGTGATGAGGGGCATCGCTCCGTGGTGGGAGTCGTTTTGGCCAGAACCGCCGTCGGCCCCCCGCCGGCCTCATAGACAGGGCGGCGGGCGCGGGCGATGCGCGCCGCGCCAGTGCCCGCGGGCTCGCTGGGGTGCAGTGCGCCAGCTTGCATCGCCAGGAGAAGCGGGGCTGGCTGTGGACTCGAAGAAAAAATCAAGCCTAAAGCGATGATCATTACGACGTTGAGGGGCTATGTTTTGGGGGACGGTTTGTTCAAGGTTTTTCGGAGGTGTTTTTTGGGTTCCTGGAGGCTTTCTAGCTTCGGGGTGTTTTCCTGCAGCTGCTCCTCGCCGAGAGTTCTCTGGGGTGCCAGGATCGTTCCGACCTGGTCCCCCCCTCCCCGCTGGCCCCCCCCTACACGTTGATCGTCAGACGTGCGTGCTTACCCCTTACAGCTATGCCGATAGCACGCAACCTTTGTCGCCCCACGCCCGCGCCGTACGGAAGGGCTGCGGCGGATAAGCGCACGCTGGCGTTCATACGCTTTTTCTGAGGACCACAGAATAAGCAACAGCCCCCAGAATGCCGCGCGGACTTCTCGGACCGGTGCTGATGCCTCATATTTTTTCTTTCGGTGCCGCTCCTTGGCGCGCTTCGTGCGCTAGGGAGGGGAGTTCAGCGCCGATCCACTGGGACATCCTGGCGGGCATGAAGCTAGCGGCGCTTTGCGCGGTGTCGCCGCTTGACGCGCTTCGCGTGCCAGGCAGGGGAGTTCAGAACCGATCCGCTCACCACCATCCGAACCACCCCAACCCAACCCGAAGGCCCCAATTCGCCCTCCTTTCCCAGTGGGGGGGGCGTCGGGGAACATGATGAAAGGCACATAGGATTGACGCAAAACAACTGGGGTCGTCTGCGCCGACATTGGCGCGTAAGCTGCCTGCGTTAGGTCGCGCGTAAGCGCCCTCGTCTCCAATGTGGCTTGTCGCGCTGGCGGCCCGCGTAAGCCGCCGTGTAAGGTCGCTGCGTCATCTAGCGCAAGACCCTTCTCTTATCGTCGCTCATATGGAACCCGTACCTTATGGCTTCCTAGATGGGGTCGGAGTAGATGGGGTCGGATTTCGTGCCGCATCGCCGATGCATCGACGGTTCGGCTCGATGCGGAACCAGAGTTTCTCCACGCCGACGTCGCCGATGCGTTGCCGACGTCGGCGGTGCATCGCCGATGCATCAAAGATGTATTGGCGATGCGGCGCAATCCTCCGACCTCATCTACTCGGACCCCATCGAAGAGGCCTCGAGTACCCCCTCCGACCAAAGTGAAGGTCTTCGTGCAGGACCTAAACGCTGTTTTGCTGGACCTACGCGCTGTTTTGCTGGCCTTCGTTGCCCCCCCCTCCACGTTTTTGGCGGGGAGGTACAGGAAAGCAGCTGGAGCAAAACGAAGAACAAAGCGACAACAGAACACGAAAAGCCACGTTTCGGTCCAGCCCTGTCCTCATGCCAGGCCGGGGTTCTTCGGGGGCGGCAAAGAGGGGGGTGATGACTGACTAGGGGGGGGTGGATATCATGGCGGGGGCCATGATACTTCTCCAGATTTCACGGCGCCTCTTCTTATCTCAACACGTCCCCGGCCCCCCCGCTGGGCCGCGCACGTGCCGCCGGCCATGCTTTGCGCCTCCCCCTCCTGGAGCGGCCCCCCCTCCTGACCGCCCCCGAAAGTTCTCTGGCAGGCGGTCCTCCGCGAGGCCTTCCCCCGGGCGGGCGCGGAGAGCACCGCTAGGGGGCCACATGCGAACCCCACGCTGTTTTGCCTACGCGCGGCTGGTTTTTTGTTCTTCTTCGTTCTGGCAGGGGGGTGCAGGAAGAGCAGGGAGCGCAAGACGAAGCACTGAACGAACACAAGACGCAACACAACGTTTAGGTCCAGCCCTGCATTACGCTGACGACTTGTTTTTTTCTTCTTCTGCGGACGGCCCGCGGCCGCGCGCCGCGCGGCGCGCAGACCGAACCCCGCGGCGCCGCCGCGCGGCGGCGGCACGCTCCGCCCCACCGCGGCCCTCGCGGCCGCCCTGGCGGCTGGCGCGCCGCGGCGCCGCGCGCGGCGCCGCGGGCGCGGTGCCGCCGGCGCTGGCGCGGAGGTCCCTGTGGGATCGTTTTCCCGAACCATCCAGGAACATTCCGAAAACCGTGCTCTGGATCAGAGGAGGAAAGGGTACCCATACCCTTGCCCCTCCCTCGTTTTCCATCTTTTTGGGCCTCCTGGGAGGCCCTCGTCACCACCGCTGGATTCGCTTCGAAATTATGGTCAGAACCCATCCTGGGAGAGGTCTGGGGAGTTTCGGTATCGGTGCCTTTGCTTTCCCCACTGGAAGGTTTTTGTGGGGGCGTCCTCCCAAAAGCGTTCCAAGAGCATGTTTTCCGGATGGTGTCTGGATGGCTTCGTCGACAAGCCTTCCAAAAGCCTTCCTCGGGAAGATTCTTGGCGTGTTTCCTCCAAACATCCTCCCAAACACTTTCCTAGGGAAGCTTCTCTCCCAACCATCCTGTGGTGTTGGTTCCTTGTTTTGAAGAGACAGCGCCCCGCGCCACCTCACCTCCCCTGAGATCCTGGGGGCTCAGTTTTTTCGAGCTGGGTGTTTTCGCTTGTTTTCGGGCCTCGGGACCCTCACAGATCGATCCAGCTCGAAAGAGGAGGCAGAAAGTTGGGGTCTAGGGCTCTGGGCGTGATTTTGTTTTACGATGTTGCAATATTTTCGCGACGTCGGATCTCAGGTTCCCTCCTCCCTTGTGTGTGTGTGTGTGTGTGTGTGTCTGGGGGGGGAGCTCTTTAGAGACCCCCCGCGTCAACGACGACGATCGGCGCCGACACTCGGCGCCGACACTCGGCATCGACACTCCTCGGCATCGACGCTCGGCTGACAATCGGCGCCGACACCCGGCACCCACACTCCGGCACTCGCACCCACCAGGGTGCAGCCTCGCCTAAGGGGGGGTCCCTGAAGAGAGGGGCGATCTCTGTCACTCTGACGCACGCAACTTCGCAGGCCTCGAGGTTGACACCAACACCAATGTCGGCGGTGTGCCTCCACCGAGGGAAGAACATCCCGATCTCGGTGATGGTGGTAATATTCTGGCTCTCAAGGTGGCCGAACCATTACAGTCGGGGCGCTGAAGAAGGGACCCTGCTCGTTGGGGAGGGGCCCGGTGTTCCTGAATTGTTTCACAGCTTGCCTACTCCAGATTTCGTAATAAAAGGGAGGGGGTCTGGACCCTCCAGGACAAGCCATTTCAGACCCCCCCCGTGGGCGAACCCTCCAAAACATCGTCCCCAGACCCCCCCAGGCCCTCCAAGATAGCCTGGAAGAGACCCCCCCCGAAATGAGACCCCCCTCCCTTTATTCTTACTGTAGGTTCGTGTCGTGTCGACCGGCGGCGACCCCGCCGCCGACGTTCAACGTTGAACGCCGACGGCGGCCCAGAATCGGTCGATGTTGAACGATTGGACGTTGCGGAGACGGCCGATCGTTCGAGGTTGAACGATCCAGCGCGGTGTCAGGAACCAACGCCAGGGTCGACACAGCACGAACCTGCAGTAGGCTTACGCCACACCGCCGACCCCTTGTTTATGCCAATCTGGGGGTAGTAGAAGCTGCGAAGGGGTGAAAAGGCGAGTGATATTTGTTTGGTGTCTGTTCGCCGCCACCGCCAGAGGGTCTCGGGCAGTTCCGCGGGGAGGTCCGAGCGGACAGCGACACTGCGAGTTTTGGAGCCACTCGGGGGCCGTTTCGGAGCCTCTGGGGTGCTTCTTGGGGGTTCCTTGGGGCGTCTGGGCGGCCTCGTGAGGGCCTCTGGGGGCCTCTTGGGGCACTCTTGGGGCCCCCTGGGGCTCCTGGGGGCAGAAAGCTAGAGTTTCAACATGTTTGGTCGCCCTCTTGGGCCCCTCGTGGTGCCGTCTTGGAGCCCTCTTGGGCCGTCTTGGGGACCTCTTCGGCCGTGTTGGGGCCGTCTTGGGCCGTCTGGAGGCCGTCTTGGGGGCCTCTTGGGCCATCTTGGGGCTGTCTTTGGGGCCTCTTTGGCCGTCTTGGAGCGTCGGGAAGCCGAAAAGGCGGAAAAGCAAAACACATCGAAAAACACTATGGAAAATCAACAATTTTAGACTCTTGGGGCCCTCTTGGGAGGCTTGTTTGGGACCTCGGGGGCCGTCTTGGAGACCTCTTGGCCCGTCTTGGGGCCATCGTGGGCGTCTTGGAGCGGTCGTTTGGCTTCTCGGAGCCTTCGTGGGCCGTCTTGGAGGCCTCTTGGGGGCTTCGTGGCCCGTCTTGAAGCCCTCTTGGGCCAGGAAAAGCCCCGTGGAGCGCTCGTCCCGGACCCCCCCCCCCCTCCAAATCGACCGGACCGGGCTCCCGGGGGAGGGGTTTGGGGAGGGGGAAGCATCTCACACGCCGATGATCCCCAAGGGGTCGGCGGATTACGAAATCTGGAGTATGTTCTTCCTTCGGTTCTCGATGGGAAGTCGAAGCTTACTTCTCGAGAAACGGGGCCTCGTTCCCTATTCAGGGTTCCTTGGGTCAACGCCCTGACGGTGCAACCAACACTCTAGGCCTCCTAGATGGGGTCGGAGTAGATGGGGTCGAAGGATCGTGCCACGTCGCCGATGCATCGCCGATGCGGCTCGATGTGGGGCCCCCTTTTCTCCACGCCGACGTCGCCGATGCATCGCTGACGTCGGCAGTGCATCGCCGATGCATCGCCGATGCATCGGCGATGCATCACCGATGTATCGGCGATGCGGCGCGATCCTCCGACCCCATCTACTCCGACCCCATCTAGGAGGCCTCGATTGGGTCAACGCCCCGACGGTACAACCAACACCGAGATCTAGGATCATCTCCCTGTGGGGGCGCGCGGAGGGCACGGCGCGGCGTCCGGGCGCGGCGGCTCGCGCCAGCGGCGGTGCCGCGCGACTCCTCCAGAGGAAGGAGGAGGAGGAGGAGGAGGAGGAGGAGGAGGAGGAGGAGAGGAGGAGGAGAGGCGGAGGCGGAGGAGGAGGAGGAAGGAGGAGGAGGAGGAGGAGGAGAAGTGGAGGAGGAGAGGAGGAGGAGGAGGAGAGAGGAGGAGGAGGCGGAGGAGGGAGGATGGAGGAGGAGGAGGAGGAGGAGGAGGAGGAGGAGGAGGAGGAGGCGGCGGCGGAGGCGGAGGCGGAGGCGGAGGCGGAGGAGGAGGAGGAGGAGGAGGAGGAGGAAGTGGAAGAGGAGGAGGAGGAGGGGGAGGAGGAGGAGTTGGTGCCCATTTCCGGGCCTCCCACAGCTCTTGCCGCCTCCCATCAACTCTTGCCTCTGCCCTCCGCGTGTCGACCTGCTCGGCCTGTCGCGCACCTGCGCGCCCGCCCCCTAGATCGACTTTCTGCAGGAGGGAGAGAAACACACAGGCACAGTGAATCGTCGACTCCCAAGAAGATATGGGAAAATATGGGAAGTGGGGGAAAGACAGAAACCCAGAAAATATGGGAACATATGGGGAATGCTTTTATTTGTGTGTATTTATTTGTGTGTCTCAGGGCCCCTTCATTTCTAGGTGATTACGTACGACAATATAACATCGTTAATCGAACAGAAACTCCGACTGCTCAACGACAATTTATTACAACATGTTACATATAAAGTGAGAACTACAGAAACGAATCAAACAATGGACACATATGAAACTATATATGTCAAACAATAACGAAAAAAAACTCGGGCGATCCGCCCCTGTCGTCCGCCCCGACCCGTGGGCTGTTTTTTTGTTCCAACCATCTTGCGGTGTTGGGCCCATGTTTTGAAGAGGCACGCCCCGCGCGTCACCTCACCTCCTCCTTTCCCCCTCCCTCCTCCCATCCTCTCTCTTCTCGTCCCCTCGACATGGCAGCCTGTTCAGCGCACCCCCGCACACGCCTCGTGGCTCCATGGGAAGTCCCCCCGAAGGCCTGGCGCACTGCTCGGTGCGATCGAGATACCGGGGGCGGCCAAGACGGTGGTGGTGGCCAGGATGGGGGGTTGGGTATCGTGGCGAGGCGGTGATATCTCCCAGATTTCTTGGCTCGGATACTTGTTTTGCAGAGAGCGCTCCGTGTCACCTCACCTCCCTCCTCCTCGCTTCTCCCTCCTCCCATCCTCTTCTCCCTTTCGTCTCCGCACTTCAGCTTTTTCGGCACGCCCCCACACACGCGTCTCGTGGCTCCACAGGGAGCTGCACCGAAGGCCTGGCGCGCAGCTCGGTACGGCCAGAGCGATCGGCGGCGGCCAAGAGGGGGGGTGATAGGCCAGGAGGGAGCGGGCCTCGCATCGTGGTGGGGGCCGTGATGTCTCACAGATCTCGTGGCCCTCTCTTCTTCTCGTCTTCTCTCGGCACGTCGCCAGGCCCCCGTGGGGCCAAGCACACGCCTCGAGCCGTGATTCGCGGAGCCCCCCCTTTGAACCAGTTTTTGGGCATCGTTTTTTTTTTCTGTGCACATGCCGGTCGTCCAAAGCTACAATCGTTACCCCAGCAAACCCCTCCCTCCATGGATGACGCAAGTGATCGTGCGTGGTGCGTTTTTTTAGGGGGCCCTGATCCCCCGCACATGCTGGTGCCCGAAGGCATGCTATTGCTATCGCAGTGCACCCCCGCCCCGACCTGCCCCAACCCGCCCAAGCGCTACTGTTACCCGCCGCCCCCCCAGGTAACTACCGTTACGCAGAAATGGTAAATATTATGTTCTACGGGCTTGGCGACTCTTGTCGCGTGTCGACAAGCAGAAACAACACAATGATTTCCAGGCCTCCCAGATTGGGTCCGAGTAGGTGGGGTCTGAGGATCACGCCGCATCTCCGTTGCAGCCGCGATTTGTCTCGATGTGGACCCCGATTTTGTCCACGTCGACGTCGACGTCGCCGATGCATTTGCGATTTGTCGGCGATGCGATGTGATCCTCCTACTCCATCTACTCTACTCCATCTACACTATCCGATGCGATGCGATGCGATTTATCTGCGATCCAACATAACAAAAGTATGCTGTCGGAAGTCCGCGCGGAGTTCTGGGGTCGGCCTTGGGCCTGATTTGTGTTCGCCTGCGCAGTTTGATCTTCTACCACCCGAGGCTTTGACGACCCTTCTGCAGTCCATCAGCGGGGGCCAAGCTAGATAGAATGTCCAGCGGGACTTCTCAGAAGCCCTCTGGCCTTCTGAGATGTGCTCGGTGTCTTCGGGGAAGGCTTGGCAAACCTCTCAGAAGGCCGGGGGACTTCCGAACCTTCCTGAGAAGTCGGCCCGCACCTTCTCACTTACCCCCCTCGCTGGCCGACAAGGGAGGCATGCTCAGAGGAGTCTGGCCTTCCAGAGTCTCCGGCGCCAGCCGAGGGACTGCAGCAAAACAGTCAATCGAGGGAGGGAAACCACTCCGCCGACCCCCCGTGCATTGGCGTTTACGAAAGAGCCGTGGGCGTTCACCAAGCAGCCCAGGTCACTATCCTGTCCGATCCCTTCGTGATCGTTTTCTGATTCATCGTTTTGCCGATCGGTGCGGGCCCTCGCACCCCCACACCCCTCCCAATGGAGTAGATCTTGGCTGTTTTTGGCGCCTGTTTCAAGCAGGTGGAGTCTCCCCCATTGAGAGGCGCTGCTGCAAACCGCTGCGCGAAGCAGGGGTCCGGAGCCAGACCCCCCCCCTCCCCCCCTTCCGCACCAATGTCGGAACGCCGACTCAGAAAACGTTCATGTGCTTGCTCCCCAGTGCTGATGGGCCCATTTTCCACCACGGCTACCATAGGTAGGAGAGGGAGGAGGAGGAGGAGGAGGAGGAGGAGGAGGAGGAGGAGGAGGAGGAGGAGGAGGAGGGCGAGGATGAGGAGGAGGAGGAGGACGAACGCCCAATGTCGAAACGCCGAATAAGAAAACATTTGCGTTCCCTTCCCGATGCTACGGTGTGTGTATATATATGTATGTATATATATATATATAGTTATATGTATAGTTATATATATATTCTACAGGCTTACGCCACATCCGCCGACCCCTTTGTGACTGTTGCGAGGCCAGGAGTTTCTGGCCAGCGGCGTCTTGTGTGAGGGTGCGGTGTCGCGCGCGGGTGGTGGCAGATACGTAGGGGGTCCAAATGTTTGCGTGATGCTTGTGGTCTGGGGCGTGTTTTGCGAGCGCCTTGCGTGCTGTGCACCTGAGTGCGGGGTGTCCTTCTGGGAGGTCGGCCTTTCGACCCTCAACCAAGTGGAGGACCACCGGAAAACGAAAGGAGCAAGAGCAGCGTGCGGAAGCTGTGATCAGCGAAGCATCACCGCGAAATATGTGGCAGATGAGTCGAAACGGGTGAAGAGGCTGTTGACGTTCGCAGCGCGCACGAAACAGTTCGCGTAGCAGCAGCACATTAGCGCCGAGCAAGATTGTGAGCATGTCGCGAGGAAGAGCGAGGCTGCATGCGCGGAGTGCACTTTAGTTGGCTTGACGGCTCGCAATGCGGAAGCGTCTGGGGGTCTTTTGGAGGCCTCCTGGGGGCCTCTTGTGGGCTCCTTGGGGCGTCTCGCGGCCTCTTGGGGCCCTCTGGCGGCTTCTTGGGGCACTCTTGGGGCCCCCTGGGGCTCGTGGGGGCGGAAAGCTAGATTCTTGAATTTTTGGTTGCCCTCTTGGGCCCCTCTTGGTGCCGTCTTGGAGCCTTCTTGGGCCGTCTTGGGGACCTCTTGGGCCGTCTTGGGGCCATCTTGGGCCGTCGTGGGGCCGTCATGGGGGCCTCTTGGGCCGTCTTGGGGCGGTCTTCGGGGCCTCTTGGGCCGCCTTGGACCGTCGGAAAACCCACGAGGCGAATTTGTGAAAACTATACGTTTTTACAAAAGGAAAGGAGCATTTTTTTGCGTCTAGGGGCCCTCTTGGGACGCATCTTGGAGGCCCCTTGGGGGCGTCTTGGGCCAGCTGGAGGCCATCTCGGGTGTCTTCGATCGCTCTTGGACCGTGTGGGACCATGTTGAGCTCTCAGGGAAGCCACTTGGAGCGCTCCTGGAGCGCTCTTGGGGCCGTCTTCGGGGCTCTCTTGGGCCGTCTTCGGCGCCTCTTGAGCCGTCTTTGCGCCCTCTTGGGCTGTCTTGGGGCCCTCTTGGAGGCTTCTTGGGCCGTCTTGGTGCGGTCTTGGGGGCCTCTTGGGCCGTCCGGGAGCGTCGGAGAGCCCCAAAGGCGAATTTGTGAAACATCTACGTTTTACGAAGGGAACGGGCCAACTTCTTGCGTTTAGATGCCCTCTTGGGGCGCATCTTGGATGCCTCATGGGGCCTCTTGGGGGCATCTTGGGCCGTCTGGAGGCCGTCTTCGGTGTCTTTGATCGCTCTTGGACCGTTTGGGACCATATTGAGCTCTCTTGGAGGCCACTCGGAACGCTCCTGGAGCGCTCTTGGGGCCGTTTTCGGGGCCCTCTTGGGCCGTCTTGGACGCCTGTTGGCCCGTCTTGGGGCCCTCTTGGGCTATTTTGGAACCCTCTTGGAGGCTTCTTGGGCCGTCTTGGGGCGGTCTTGGGGGCCTCTTGGGCCGTCTGGGAGCATCGGAAAACCCAGAGGGCGAACTTGTGAAACATGTACGTTTAACGGAGGGAATGGGCAAATTTTTGCGTCTAGGGACCCTCTTGGGACGCATCGTGGAGGCTTCTTGGGGCCTCGTGGGGACCTCTTGTGCCTTGTGCCGTCTAGGAG
>CAUYUJ010020127.1:80000-163556 GCA_963575745.1 Prorocentrum cordatum | reverse complement strand
CCTCCTCCTCCTTGTCCTCCTCCTCCTCTTCTTCCTCGCCCTCCCTCTCCCCCCCTCGTCCTTTCATCATCGTCCTCCCATTGTCGTCCTCCCCCTCATCGGCCTCCATCATCGTCCTCCCATTGTCGTCCACCATCATCATCCTCCCCCTCCTCCCCCTCTTCGTCCTCCTCCTTCCCCTCCTCCCCCTCCTCCCCCTCCTCGTCCTCCTGCTCCTCCTCCTTTTCTCTCTCCACATTATCCTTACATCCTCTCTTCTGCCGCGTTCTCCTCGTCCCCTGTTTACGCCTCGTGCCTCCCCCTCCTTTCCCAAGATAACTGCAACGCAGTCCTCTTTTCCACTTTATGCTTCCCGCTTTCTCTGACCAAGGCAACTCGCCAGGGCAAAGTTGCTGGACAGGCTGGTGTGGATGCGCGGGGTTTGAAGGTCCTTGCGGGCTCAGACGGCATGCGAAAATCCGCCGCCGCGTTTGTGCGGAATTGGTTTGTTCAGTGAACGTGGTTTAGGTCGCGGGTGGGTCGCGGGCTCTCCACCTACACCTGGAAGGAATGCAAGAAGCAACCCGCCAGAGGCGCCAACAAACATTGGTTTGTACACTGAACGTGGTTTGGGTCGCGGGTGGGCCGCGGGTTCTCCACCGGGAACGAATTCAAAAGATGCCCGCCGCAAGCGCCGAAAAATGTAGTTTGTACCCTGAACGTGGTTCGGATCGCGGGTTGGTCGCGAATTGGTCACGGGGTGGGTCGCGGGCCCCCCACCTGGAAGGAATGCAAAAAAAAACCGCCGCAGGCGCCGAAAATGGTGGTTTGTACCTTCAACGTGGTTTGGGTCGAAGGTGGGTCGCTGGTGGGTCGCGGGGTGGGTCGTGGGCTGGGTCGCGGGTGGGTCGCAGGTGGGTCGCGGGTGGGTCGCAGGGTGGGTCGCGGGTGGGGTCGCGGGGTGGTCGCCGGGGTGGGTCGCGGGGTGGGTCGCGGGTGGGTCGCGGGTGGGTCGCGGGGTGGGTCGCGGGGTGGGTCGCGGGGTGGGTCGCGGGGTGGGTCGCGGGGTGGGTCGCGGGGTGGGTCGCGGGGCGGGTTGCGGGTGGGGCGACGACAACAAACAACAACACCAAACAACAACAAACAACAACAAACAACAACAACAACAACAACAACAACAACAGCAACAACAACAGCAACAACAACAACAATAACACACAAACAAACAAACAAACAAACAAACAAACAGACAGACAACAACAACCAACAACAAACAACAACAAACAACAACAAACAACAACAAACAACAACAAGCAAGAACAAGCAACAACAACAACGACAACAACAACAACAACCAAACAACAACAACAACAACAACAACAACAACAACAACAACAACGAGAATCCGCACCGCGGAATTTCACTTCAGCCACGCACCCAGGGACAGTGAATGACCGTTCGGCCCCTCGCTCTGACATGCCCCATGAATCCCACAGGCCCCTGAGGCCCACAAGGCCCACGGGTCGCGCTGACCTTGGGCCCCGACGCGCGAGATTGCCAAACTAAGGATTCACGGGCCATGGATGCATCAACCTTGAACCCAAGACGATAAACCCCAGGGGTTCGGGCCCCTCGGCCCCGGACCCCTTGGCCCCGGATTTCAAAGCCGCCGACCGGGACATTGAACACGAGTGGGCCGCCAGGTCCAAAGCCAAGGGCCCTGCGCTTCAGAGCTATGGGATCCAAGGGCCCCGTCCCTTCTACTCGCCATCCTTTCCCTGCGCCCGCCCATTCCCCCTCCTCCTCCTCGTCCTCCTCCTCCTCGCCCCCCCGTCCCCCCATCCCTCCTCCCTCCTCCCTCTTCCTCCCTCCTACTCCCTCCTCCTCCTCCCTCCCCGTTCCTCCTCCCTTTACGTCCCTCCTCCTCCCTCCTCCACCCCCCGTCCAGCCTCTTCCCCCTTTCGTCTTCCCCCCCCCCCCTGCCGCTTCCGTTCCCCCCCCCCCCCCATCCATTTCACTCCTCCTCCCGCCTTCTCCCCCCCCTCCCCTTCCTTCCCCGCCCCCCCCTTCCTCCCCTCCCCCCCGCCTCCCTCCTCCCTCCGCGTTCCCCGCATTTCCTTCCTCCCGCCGCCTCCCCCGCGTCCTCCTCCCCCTTCATCCTGCTCCTCCTACTCCTCCTACTCCTCGTCTCCCCCCCCCCTCTTCGAGAGAAAACGGCTGCCCCGATAGACGATCCCACCCCCTCTGCTTGCCTGTTTGCCGTTTACTTGCCTCGGCGCCGTTTCTGGATGGGCCGGCGGGGGTGCGCCAAGAGGCAAGTTGTTCATGTAAAAAAACACGCGACTGCCCCCTGGCCCGCCCCCCCGCCCTCGCCCCCCCCCCCCATCGCGAGCGCCGCCGCTCGACGCCCCGCGCGCGCCGCGGAACAAGCCTGAGTCGTCTCCACGCAAGAGTGATGACCTCTGGCAGGAGCGACCTGGTGCGCGCATTTTCGCTCAAAATCGGCCCCCGCACCCCTCCCGGGGCCCAAACTGATTCGTTTCTCGAGCTGCGTCCGGCCGCGGCGACGAGGGCCCCCCACCGAGGACCAGAAAGCCGCTCACCAAAAGCCACCAGCGAAAAGTCACTCTCACGCGTCGCGTCTCGCGCAAGCCTCGAATCTCGCTCGGGCCGCAGAGACGTCCATGCGAGCGCCCAGATACGTCGCCCAGGCCGCGCGCACTTGAAAAACTGGGTACGGCTCCACGACGGGCCCCCAGGAAAGGCTCAAGGCAACGTAGTGCAATGCGGAGCGACGCGGCGCAATGCAACGCAATGCTGTATTTTGTGATGTTTTGAATATGTCATGACGCGAAATACTGTTATCCGCCACTGTGCCTTCACGGATTGTGCGTATTGGAGTGGCCCTCTGTTGAACAGCTGGTGTTAAATTTTGTGGTTAAGCCGACCCTCTCGTTTCACGCGTGCTTGCAAAACCGCCCCCATCGGACTGCGCCCCCATGGCGCCCTCTTCGGCCTCCAATCGGCCCCAAAAGAAGCACATGCCGCCCGAGCATAACGAAACTCGCCCCGCGACGGCCCCGAAAGCCCCCAAGACGGCCGCAAGACTGCCCGAGAAAACCTCGGGACGACACAAAAAGGCCACAAGATGGCCGAAAATGGCGCCCGCCCGAGAAGGCTGCAAGGGGCGCCCATGAAGCCCCCGAGTGCAAAACAAACATCGATGGCCCAATTAGTTTTACAAGCTGCTTCTTGACGAGCTTCCGAAAACTTGACACGGCCCTTCCTCCTGGAAGTATATTGGATACTACCTCTTGGGGGCGTCTCGGGGCCCCCTAGGGGCAATGAAAGGGGGCCTCTAGCGGTCGGTTGGGAACCTCTCGGGGACTCTTCTGGCGTCTCCTGGGAGGACTTTGGGAGATCTGGAAGACAATTTGGAAGGACAAGCTTCCGAATCTTGCTCAAATCACTTCTCGCGGGCTGCATCTTCGGGCTTTCGTGCGCCGTCGTGGGGGCGTCTTGGGCCGTGTTGGGGCCTTCCTGGGCCGTCTTGGGGCTCGCTTGGGGGCCCTCTCGTGGGCCTCGGGCGGTTTTCGCGCCCCCCTCCCCCCCGAAGGGGGGCATGTTGGATGACATCGATCAGAAGGTGGAGTCCGTATCTCCTCCTCATTCTCTCCATCTTCCCATTTTTTTTTGTTTCTGGGGTCGACGGGGGGCGGGCGGGGGCGCGAGCGGACGAGGGCAGCTGCGGCAGCGGCGCAGCAAAGGGAAATACCACGCCCCCAATTCGCGGGCTCTTTCTTACAGGGCAGTCGAACGACACACAACGGTTCCGTCAACGATTCATTGCACGCGCCGTAGTGGCCAAAAGAACCAGCCGCCCCTCCAAACGAGCGCAAGGTTGCGAAGTCCCACGAGCCCTCTGGGAGTGACTGGTTTAAGGCATTTCCTCTCCCAGCTTCCCCTCCTACCCCTCGGTGAGGGGTTCACGACCCCCCCAAACACTTCCCCCCTGGACCTGGACTCGCGACCCACTGGAGCTTCCAAGATGGCCCAGGATAGCTCTCAGAGCGCCTCAGGGAGCCCAAGATGACTTCCAAGATGGCTCAAGATAGCCCGCGATAGCTCAACATGGCTCCCAACATGCTCCAAGAGGCCCCCATATCGCCCCAAGACTGATCCAAATGACCACGAAGCCCCTCCCCTCCAGGACGCCCCAGGGCGCCAGCATCAAGCACCTACCGAAAATCTACGCGTTGTTTGCCTTCCCGCTCTTTTGCTTTCGATTGCCCCCCGTGGCCCAAGATGACTCCTGGAGGGCCCAAGAGAGCGCCAAAAGAGGCCCAAGAGGGCTCCAAGAGCGCTCCAAAGCGCCCACAAAAGTGGCCCAAAAGAGGCCCCAAAGCGCTATATCCATGAGGCAGCGATAATTTAGGACCCCCCCCCCCCTTCCTTCGATCCATCTCTTCCAAGATTGCCCGACCAGGCGCCCAGGAGGCCCGAAGATGCTCCGAAGAGGCCCCCACGAGACCCCCAAGAGACCCCGAAAGGGCCCCCCAAGAGGCCCCCAAGAGACTTCCACAAGGACCCCCGAGGCACCCAAGCCCCTGGGCCGCCAAGAGGCCCCCCAAGATGCCCCAAAAGGCCCCCGGGGAGCTCCCAAGAGACATCCGAAGACACCCCGAAAAGGCATCCAAAGGGCCTTTGGCCTTTTTGCTCGCCCCCCGCTTCCTCGATGCTGTCCTACCGATTCCTCCTTCTCCTCCTCCTCCTCCTCCTCCTCCTCCCCCTCCTCCTCCTCCTCCTCCTCCTCCTCTCTGGTCGTTTGGCAACCCCTGCATCTCTTGCACTCTGGAGTTTGGTCGGCAGCGGCGCACTGGAAAAACAAATCCTCTCTGGTCGTTCACCCCCCTACCCCTCCTCGCCCCCCTCCACTTCCCCGCCCCCCCCCCCCCTTCCCTTCCCCCCCTCATCCCTGCCTCCTCCATCTCGTCCTTCCCCGATCCCCTTCCCCCCTTTCTAAGGGGCACGGCGGTCCTTTGGTTCTTCTGCGCGCCCCCCTCTTTCCCTAACCAGTGCAACTCGCCTGGGCATCGTTGCTGGATGAGCTGGTGGCGTCGCGCGAAGCGTTTAGAATTCCCTGCTCGTCGCCCGCGTCGCCCCCATCCCCATCCCGCTCGGCGCTGTCGCTGTCATTCCCGCTGTCTTTCGCCCCTGGCGTCGCCCTGTCTCCCTGCTCGACCTCCCCCCTTCCACATCATTCCTTGCCTCGTCCTCGCCGTCATCGCCCCCCGCCCTGCGCCGCCGCCCCCCCCCCCCCCCCCTCGCCCAAACCCTTTCTCCTCATCCTCACCCCGAGGCGGAGTCGGGAAGGGAAAAAGGGGGCGGTGCATTTTTTATGAAACTCCGGGCGCCTCGAGCGCCAAAGCGCAGAGGCGGCGCCCCCGCGCGGGGGCGGGAAGCGCGAAAGCAAACCGGGACGCGGGCAATGACTCTCGCGCCCAACCCCGCCCGCCCCCGCCCCCGCAATCGCAGGCGGCACAGGGGGGGAGGGGCACATGAGCACTGAACAGGGGGAGGGGGGAGGGCGCCGAACGAAACCGGCGCGCGACCAAACCTGTCATGGGCGACTTCAAGTTGACCCACAAGAGCCTCGGGTGCCGACATAGACTGAACATGTCCACGTGGGCGTTCTGCGACGCCCGCATGCCAGAGCCCCGCGTCCCGCGCGCAAGGCAGCAATCGGCGACCCCTGATTTCACGGGTGATCCCCCCCCTTCCACCCGCCCGCCCCGCCCACCCGCCCGCTGCCCGCGCCCCCCCCCTCCCCCCCTTTCGGACCCGTGGAAGCACTGGAACCAGCGAACATGATAGTTCGAGCCGGGGCGAACGCACGACGACCATGAGCATGAAGTTTTGTTTGTTTTCTGAAAGGGGGAAAGAAGGGGGGGGCGGGGGGCGAGGGTCAAGACATGCGACTCGAGCGAGCAGGCGCCCCCCCCCATTGCCCCACGAACCATTTGCATTGGAAAAGGGACGCGGCGCAATGGGCAGTTTGCCGCATGCGCGGGGGGGTGCCGCCTTGACGCGCGCCTTCCACTCGAAACGATCGTTTGCCGCGGCGCGACTGCCCGACGGGGCCCGGCCGCGACGTCGAGCACCCTTCTCGCCATTCCCCCCCAATACACACACACACACACGCACGCACACACACGCACGCGCACACACGCACACACAAACACACACACACACACACGCACACACACACACACACACACGCACACACACACACACACGCACGCACACGCACACGCACACGCACACACACGCGCACTAACACACACCACACACACACACGCCACACGCACACACACACACACACACGCACACACACACATACACACACACACACACGCACGCGCGCACGCACATACACGCCACCCCACCCCACCCCACCCCGCCCCGCCCCACCCCACCCCGCCCCACCTCCCCCCCATCCCCACCGCCCCCGCATCCCCCGCACGTCCTCAACCAAACGAACGAGCGATGTCGCGCGTTCCAGGGCGCCGCCAAGGGCCGCAGACTCCCGCCGCGCCCCGCGCGCGCGTTGCGCGGCGGGGGTTGCCGATGAATAACAAACGCCGCCCCCCTGCGCGAACCCTATCGCCGGCGCCCGCCGTTGACAAAAACGTCGCCCCTGTTTCGCGGCCGCTGCGCCTGGACCGCGACCGCCTGCGCTGGAACGACGAAGCCTGCTCGGATTGCCCGCGGCGCGCGGGCGCCGGCGCCCCGCGCGCGAAGCGGGATTTAGCGACCCCTGTTTGCCAGGGGTGGCATGCGCGGAGGGCGATTTCACTGCCCCTACCTAATGCGGACTCTTTGGGGCGCCGGGGGCAGCGCGCGAAATAATTGGGCCTGGCGGGGGGGGGGCGGAGCGGGGGGCGCGACGAGCATGAGTAGGGGGCTTTCGCGGGGGGCCGGGCAGGGCCCGAGGCGGACAGCTCGAACGAGCGAGCGCGACCCAATTGCCCTGCGCCCCTGTTGCGCTGGAAGCGCCAGCTGCGCAACGCAACGGGTGGCGGGTCGCGCAGGGCGCTGCCGCTCTGGCGCGCGAGTTCCACTCGAAGCGAACGCATCCTGGGGCGCACTTGCCAGACTGTGAATGGCTGGGGCGCCTACCATCATAACCCTCATCACCGCCTTCGCACGTCCTCTTCACCCCCCCAACCCCTCGCGCCCTCACTTCAAAAGCGGCGGGGGGAGCCCGATGACTCCCGCTGTGCCCCACGTGCTCTACATGGTGAGGATTGCCAATGAACCGGACAACGGCCGAATGACCCGCCGCGCGACCCCTGGCAGCCATGTCCCTCCTTAACAAAAACCTGCCCCCTTTTTGTGGCCGCCGCGCTCGCCGCCGCGAACGCCCGGACCCCTCTGGCTATCCCATCCCAGGTCGATGATCTTGCAACGAGGCAAGGCCTTCGCCGTGCGCGTGAGCATCGCGCGCAGCGCCTGTTCAGCCGCCGGGCCCAGAGCGATCTGGACGTTGTCTACCACGCAGGGGACAACAAGCTGGACATCAAGTCCGTCAACGAGCACGGCATCCAGATGGGTTTGAGCCGCGCCGGACACCCGACGCTCGAGATCACAGGCTTCACGCCAAGCTACGAGCCAACGTCGGACGTCTCGGACACCAAGACCGAGATCCGGCTGCATCCTTTTTCGACTTACCACGCTGAGACAGCCGTGGCCAGCGTCGCCAAGCCGGCACCGCCCGAGCGCTGCGAGAAAGGGGTCGCCTCGGAGGCCGACGAGTCTCAGTCGGAGACTGACTGTGACAAGCTCGACAGCGCTGAACTGTTCGAGCAGCAGGTGCGCCAGGCCATGCGCGCATGCATTCCATCGCGTCAGTCATCATCGGGGTCGGAGGATGAGGCATTGGGATTTATTCCTACGTCCGCCAGCGCAGCACAGATCATGCAAACCGATCACACAGGACGAAGAGCTAAACCAGACAGCGACCCTCAGCCACAACGTGTCCGATTTCAGCAGCAAGCAAGCGGTAGCGAGCTACGAGACCAGCCATCAGCACGGAGTCATCAAACGACATCATCACCGCAGCCATCCGGCTCGAACTCATCTCAGGCTCCAACAGCTTTTACGACGCGTGCCGTGGCAGATCCAGCCACCGCAGCTTTTCACGAACCAGCGGCCGGAATTCATGCCCCCGTCGCATCGGAAATGTACGACATCTCTCCCAGGGCGACGAACCCGGAGGCCAGCTGCTCGAGTGCGCCGACGCCGAGTACTTCCCACCTGCCGGCGATCTCCAGCATGCGGATGGGGGGCCGCAAGCTACGAGTTGGATGTGCGCGACGCGACGTGCGACCAGCTCCGCGTCATCCTGCGCGCGCTAAGGGCCGAGGGCCAGGGCGAGAAGGCGCAGGGCATCCCAGGGCTCGGCAAGATGCGCAAGCACGAGCTCCAGGAGTTGTGCAGGATGAAGGGAATCGATTTCGACCAGCACACCGCCGTGTCGGAGCTCAGGCAGCGCCTGAAGGGCTGGAAGGTCGAGAACGCGGTCAGCGGCGCCTCGAGCAACGTGGCCCATCCAAGCTCGCAGATCACGGGGAATGACAAGATGCGCCTCGGCAAGTACCCGACCGCGGATTACCGCTGGGTGCTCAAGAACGACCTGGGTCACGCGCGTTGGGCGGTGCTGGAGCTGGACAACGGCCGGGCGAGCCCGCTCCAGGCGCGCGTCGGCAGGTGGGTCAAGGCTCACGGCGTGAGGCGGCTCGAGGCAGAGAAACTCAAGACCACCATCGAGGCGGCGATGTCCGAGGAGGTAGTCCTGGACGACGAGTCGGCGACGCTGACGGCGACGATGCAGCGGGCCTCAGCAAGTCAAGGCAGCTGGGCGGGCCACCGTCGCCCGAGGCCGGTCGAGGAGCACGAGATGGACACCAGCGACCACGGCTTCCAGACGGCGGGCGAGACCGACCAGGAGACGAACGCCGCGTCTCCGCACGACAAGGCCTAGGCGGCGGCAGCCGCCAGGACCAGCCGCCAACTTCGGGCCGGCGGCCAGGCATCAAAAAGGGCAAGCGCGTCGGCCCACTCTACCAGGTCACGGGCTTGCTGAGCGCCTTCGCGTTTCAGGCGGTGCTCACGGCGGACTGGCTGTCCCGACCTCTCAAGCCGTTTGCTCTGCATGCGACGAGCGCCGCGCAGGATGTGGCGGGCCACATGAGGAACATCAACCACCGCCCGGAGCCACGGCGTGGACGTCGTGCAAGTGTTCGGAGGCGAGGGCGCTATTACCGAGGCGGCAGTGCGCCGCGACATGACAGCCACGGAGGTGATCGACCGTAAATACGGTTGGGACCTCCGCAAGCAGAAGGACCTCGAGATGACGTACGAGCGGTGCTACGCATCGAGGCCGAAGTTCCCGTCGATCGAGCTACCCTGCAACTACTACACGAACATTACGCACCTCAATTTCCGCACGCCGCAAGGGAAGCAGGTGCTACGGCGATTGTGGCGCGCGGAGCGGCCATTCCAAGTCTCCGCTCGAGAGCCCGGCCACCAGCCGGATCTGAACACAGCGTATTATGATGGAGCTACTGGCCGACAAGCGCGTGTACCAGGTGAGGTGCGATATGTGCGAGTACGGGGCTCAACACTACAAGACGGGGGGGCTCATCAAGCACCCTATCAAGCTGCTCGTTGCCCACAAGGAGTTCGAGCGGCTACGCCGCACCTGCAGCCGCACGCACCACAACCAGACGTTCGGTGACAACGTGGCGGTGCGGAAGTCTGGCGTTTCCCCAGCCAAGTTCTGCCGAGCGGTGGTGCGCATCGTCGAGCAGATCATCCTCCAGCAGGGTGGGCCTCGCGCCTCCCCGGTGGACTGCAGCGCTTCTTCCGTCGCCCTTCATCGCGACGGAGTTGAAGGAGCAGGCCGCCGTCTACGTGAACGACACCGCGTCCCTGGGAGAGACGGGCGAGCCTATTGGGGGCCTAGGCCCCATGGGCGGCGGGGGCGACTGCGCCGACACTCGCGACGTGAAGGCCGACGAGACTGTGCACGGCAGGATCGGGGTCGGCGCGGTCGCTTTCACCAAGAAAGCAGCAGCCTGCTGCAAGCCAGCCGAGCTAGCCATGCTCAAGAGACTCCACGTCAACTTGGGCCATCCGTCGAATGAAGACTTGGGCCGCAGTCTGCGACTCAAGGGCGCTAAGTCGGCCACCGTGCAGGCCGTCCAGGGGCTGATCTGCGGAGGGCGTCGCTCGCAGCAGCGCCCGAGCGCAAGGAGACCAGCGCACCTCCACATCGTGCAAGATTTCGGCGACGACGTGGGCTTCGATTGCTTCGAGCTCAAGGACGTCGGCGGCAAGAGCTACTGGTGCTTCAGCATCGTCGACTTGACCACTACCTTCCACGTCGCGACGCTGATCGGTCGCCACACCAGACAGGAGTTCGCTGCTGCCTTCGAGAGTTGCTGGGCCTCCTGGGCCAGCGTCCGGAACCGAGCCCACTTCGACATGGAGAGGGGGTTCGGCGGCGTTCTCAGCGAGCTGTTCCAATCTTTCGTCACGGTGCAGCTACCTATCGCGGGACAGGCCCACTGGTCGAGTGGAACGTCAGGGAGCCTGGTGGAAGGAGCTCGCTGCAAGGACGATCGATCACTCGTCGATCAGGGGCGAGGACGAGATGCGGACACTGGGCATCATGGCGTCAGGCGCGAAGAACTCGCTGAGGCGGCGGGCCGGCTTCAGCCCCGCGCAGTGGGCGCTGGGGCGCGATCCCAAGATGCCCGCCGACCTGGTGGACGACGCGGCCAAATACAGCGCCCGCAGTCTCGCCACCAATGACGAGAATATTCGCCGCCGATGTGCCATTCGGACGGCAGCGCGCGAGTCGTTCATGCGGATGCAGAATGACGACCAGCTGAGACGAGCTATGCTGGCTCGCGCTCGCGCCGTGGCCACGCCCTTGTCAGTGGGCGAGATGTGCTACATTTTCCGCCACGTCAAGAAGAAGGAGCAGAAGGAGCAGCACAACCGCAACGCCAAGGAGGGCATCTGGCGGGGGCCGTGCGTGGTCATCGGTCACCAAGGCAACAACGCCTGGGCATCGCTGGGAGGGCGCGCCATGCTGGTGGCCCCGGAGCACATCAAGGCGCTCGCTCCAGACGACGTCTGGTTCCCGAACGGTCGGGGCGAGATCGGCCAGGCCGCGGCCGAGCTCAACGGGGCTCGCGACTCACTCGAGCTGGAGGAGGCCTCGTTGGAGGACATCCGCCCCGAGCCGGGCAAGCCCGAGGTCCAGCCAGACGAGATGGAGCAGGCGTGGCGGGAGTTCATCGACAGCCCAGACGACGACGACCTGAGGCTGAACGTTCCTGAGGACCCGAAGCCCCAAGAGCAGATCGAGGTGCTGCCCGCCGACCGGGCCGACATGCCTCAGTCGGCCTTGGAGGGGCAGCCCTACGGCCCCGTCGAGCCCCGACGACGGCGAGCGACCTTTGACGGGACGGACAGCGGACGACCTCGGCCCGGCCTGCCAGCGCCTGCAGACCGCCAAGGAGCACGCGGGCTCGGAAGGACCGCCCCCGAGGACGGCCTCGCGCGATCGGGCGGCCGTGCCCGACGGCGGAGCAGCGCCGGATCCGAGCAGGAGGGCGCTATTCGAGGTCGGCTCCCAGAGAAGCGACGCAGACCTCCATCGTCACCGAGAGGATCAATCGCAAGCAAGCCGACAAGGAGATCAACTGGAGGGCCATCAAGGACTCCGACAGGGAGCTCTACCGAGAGGCGGCGGCCTAGCAAAGGAGCGAGTGGCAGATGTACGGATCCTGTCAGGTGCTCACCATCGAGGAGTCCGAGGCGGTCAGGGGCAAGGTCAAGACCAACCTCATCTTGCCCAGCCCGTTTGTGCGCCGGGATAAGAATGCGCCGCCGCGGGCTGACAAGCACCCGCTGCCGGTCAAACCCAGTGCCCGACTCTGCGTCGGGGGTCGCATGGGCCCGCGTCTCGCTCAGGACGTCCTGCGCACAGACGCGCCTACGGTCACCCGCAACTCGACTATGCTGTTCTTCACCGTCTGCCAGAGGTTCGACCTGGAGATATATGCAGCGGGCGTGGAGGCGGCTTTCATGCAAGGCGACGAGCAGCCCGGCCAGCAGTTGCGCATGGCTCAGCCCCGCGAAGGCTGACTTGGGATGCACCCGAAGCAGTTGATCAAGATCCTCAAGGGAGTCTTCGGGCTAGCCACCGCATCTTGCTCGCGGTGGAGAAGCTAGGTGGCTACGTGTTCCGACTTCGCAGCGTTCGCTACATCCAGCGCTGTACTACGGCTGCGACAAGCACGGGGGGCCATGCGCGGTGGTGGTCGCCCACGTGGACGACCTGCTACTGAGCGTCTCGCCCAAGTACCCGACCCTGTACGACAGGCTCTACAAGCTTCCGCCGTGGGGCGACTGGAGGGGTTTGCCATTCACCTTTTGAGGCAAGCAGGCGCGGCGCGATGAGGAAGGTGCCCTGCGCCTGCGCCAGACAGAGCGCGCGAACACGATCGAGGAGATCGCGCCCAGCAAGGAGCGAAAGACGGAGCTGTCGGCGGAGGCGACGCCCGCCGAGTTTTCGGACAACCGCTCCGCCCTCGGAGCGCTTGGATGGCTCTCGCGTGGGTGGCTCTCATCGCAGACTCGACCAGACCTGTCAGCTGGAGTGGCCATGGGACAGTGCACCCAGTAGAAGCCCACCATCCAGGACCTGCTCGAACGAATCGGCTCATCAAGCTGGCGCGGAAACGCGCGGACGTGGGACTGGAATTCCCGAAGCTACGTGGACCGCTTTGCCTGGACACTTGCCACGACGCTAGGCGGGCCAATGCTGACGAGCCTCCTGAAGGCGTCATAGCTACGTTACTCACCAATATCGTGGGCACCAAAGACAAGAATCTCAAGATCCGCTCGCAGGCCGGCTACGTGACGTTCATCCCAGAGCCAAGCTGTTGTGCGGCGACAAGGCGCGAGCGGGAATCGTTGATTGGCGATCAGGCACCATCAAGAGAGTTTGCAGGTCTACTTTGGCAGCTGAGACAAAGTCAGCAGTAGACGCATTACGCTGTGCTCAGACCACACGCTGTGTTTTCATTTCGCTTGAGATACCGAATGCTCATCCAGAAGATATTCCCCCGAATTTGCTGCCGCTTGCTCAGGTCACAGATTACGCAAGCTTGTGCGGTACGATGCACAAAGACGGTTATTCCAAGCTCCCGTCAGAGCGGCGCCTTTTGCTAGACCTAGTAAGCCTCAAGGAGTCAACAGAACAGGAAATAAGTAACGAATTCGTTTCCGACGATCAGCGTAGCCAGCTGCCTCTGTTTTGGGTTTCCACCAACCAACAGCTCGGAGATCAGTTTACCAAGCGATCTGACGGCAGTGCCATCAGGGCAGTGCTGCGAGCTACACGCCTCGCATTGCAGCATCAAGAGCCAACCTATCAGGCCCGAACGCACGAGGCACATGTGAACAGCGCGGGCTCGCTTTTCAAGCGCGCCATACGCCTGGTTTCAGGATAGAGCGCAGCACGCGCTCGGTTTCAGCTTAGTTGGTTGACGTGAGATTTGACACGCCGAAACGATCTAAAACCAGAGACGCACATATCATAATAATTCTGCACGGGTGATCTATATATATATATACATACATATATATATATATGTATATAGTGTGTCCGTGCTGATTTGTACGCAGTGTAGAATACCAGGCAAGCAAACATGCAGAGTGTTTTGGCCTTTGCTGTGCTTATTTGGGCTCAATCCTTTTCAGGGACCCTTGAGCTTGGGCGTATCGGCAGGGACCACCGCGGCTTCCGCCAAGCAACCATCTCCCGCCATCAATTGCGGATATGAACGATATCATTGCTGTACTTGCCGACACACAACCTCGCGGTTATTATTGCAATACGACCCCGCTTTGCAGTATTGGGTCTACAGCCCCTTTGGGGCCCCTGCTTGCTCCACAAGAAGCCCTCAAGGGCTCCGTTGGAGTCCTTCTCTGCACCCCCCCTTCAGGCCACCTCCCATTACCAACCGCCGGACTCGACCTGCCTGAACGACCACCGCTGCCGGTTTGACGAGGAGTGCGGGGCTGGCCTTGATTGACCAAGACTGGGACCATTAACCCTCTGGAAGGGGACCTACGCTTGGAGGGCAATGGACATCAGGGTCAGAGGGTGTGTTCTGCAAATGCATCGAACCACACGGACGAGAATTATGATCCCTAATGCAGCAACGGGGACCTCCAGTGAGTCCACGTCTTCATCGTGTCATGAAGGTCAAGGGCTCTTTGTAGGGGAACGAAAAATGGCATGCACATAAAAACTCAGAAGTCTGGGCGGATTTCTTGGATCCGCGCTGGACCTCCCTTCCTGGCGCGCGAGGCGCGCCAAGGGCGGCGCCGGAGGCGCCGCCAGGGGGCCCCGGCGCCGACCCGAGAAACCCGCGCGGACCTCAGAATTCTCGTTTGAATCGGGCCGGGCGAAAGGGGGGGATAGCAAAGAGGGGGGGGGGGGTGAGAATCGGCTTGCGTAATTAGCTGATTTTCCTGGCGCCTCCCGGCGCCGGAGGCGGCCATGTATAGAGGAGCGGGCCCCTCGATGAGACCGAAAAATCAGCTGCATGCAGCAGACTTCGTACACCCCCCCTTTCCCAATCCCCCAAATTGTTCGTTCCCCTACTTCCTCCTCCTCCTCCTCCTTTTCCCCCTCCTCCTCCTGCGCACAACCTGAGGCGCCACAGAGTCTATGACACCACAGCCGTTACATGGCGTGGCTGAGGGCGCACCTTGCAACCGCCCTCAGCCACGCACTTCGGACAGGGCCCGCGTGGGCCAAGCATCTGCCGCGAGGCAACTTCGGGCAGAGGACTGCGCGCGGCCAGACCGCCAGCGCACGCTAGAGGGCCATGCGGGACCAGCAGAAAGTGGGCCCCAGCTCTAGCCCGTCAAAGAAAGAAAAGAGAGGGGAGGGCGGGCCGAGGGCCACGGGGCGATCTCCCTTACTGGGAGGATCCCCGATGGCCAACGACCTGCCCCCCAGAGCGGGACCCCACGGTGGGGTCGGGCTGTTCTTGACCGTAAATTTCGAGAACATCGGGCAAAACGTTTGGAGGAGGACGAGGGCGGCCACTGGCAGCTCCCAGCAGCCGCTGAACAATGGCAGCACGCTCTGCTTCCGTGCGCTGCGTGCGCAGCTTGCGCACAGGCACGGTAGTGTCCGAAACAACTCCTCCGCCCCCGCTCAACGACGTCGACGGCGCGACACCACCTTCCTCCGCAAGATCATAGAAACACCGCCAGCAGGCCGCTGGGGTGCTGCCTCCGAGGTGGCAACACCTGCCTCCTCCAATATGTCACCAGCATCCACGCCAAACGGGTGGGAAGCCCCCGAAGGTTGGGTCGAGACATCAGTAGCAGCACTGTCGTCTCCAGCCTCCAACTGGGCGTCGTGAACATCTACTACGGCGGCCACAGCGAGCGGTGCCTGCGCTGCGACCCGTAGCACCTTGGCGCTGAGGCGAAACTCCCCTGTGCAGAGCCGCTTAACCCCTCTCAGGGCATGGTCTGTGGCCACGGGCGGGCACGGCTGGCTGAGAGCTGCAACGCGAGAGACTGCAAGGCTGCCACAACGCGCGCAGCCCACAACAGTGGGACCTTCACACAGCGCAATCCGAACTAGTTCATGCTTGCGCGCTCCATCCCCTAGCTGCCTCTGCGCTGCCAGCACACGAGACGCAATGTCAGATGGGACGGGATTGCGCACGACGAAAAGCCGAGGGAGACGCGGCCTGCCCCGATTGTGCCGCTTGGGGTGGCCACAATCGTCAAGCCCGTCACTGAGCCTGCCAATCCAGTCTCCCCAGGTCTTGACAACCTTGGAGCGAGCCTGCAGCTGCGCGCGGCTTTGCCGCGGCACTCGCGCAAAGGCAGCGGCGCTCTTTGCAGCGCGGTCTGCCATCACGTTGCCAAACTTGTGGCGCGCCGTGGCGCGCCCGTGCTGAATCTCTCCTAAGGCCGCATGACCTTTGACCTTCGAGAGCTCGACCCCCCCCCCCCCCCCCCCCCCAGTCGCCCACCAAACGCCAGAACTCCCGCCAGAGGCGAGCATGCGCTGCAACACAGGCAGTAGTGGCCTCGCGTCCACGTTCGTGGAAGCCATCCACGACAAAGGCTGAGTCCGAAACCATGCGCACTGGCGGCGCCGCGAAGCGCAGCACATGAATAACTGCGATGAGTTCGGCGGCATCAGTGCACTGCAGGAGGCCCAGCACGGGGCCAGAGCAAAACGAAACAACCTGAAGGCAATCGGGGTGAAGCGCCACGCACCCCCAGCCCGCGCTCGCAAGCCTGGGATATTCAGCGTCAAAAGCCGATCCATCAGGGTAGATATCGCCCGTGAATCTGTCAGGCCCTCCAAGCCCCCAGCACACGGGTCGCCCAGGCGGCGGCCTGACGAGTGCAGGAAACGGGACCAGACAGCGCTCAGCAAAGACGAGAGTTAGCGGCGACTGCGCCGCCCGCACTGCATTGACACGAAACGCAGGTGAGCCTTCGAGGCTGTCGAGGCGCACGCAAGAGCAGTGCCTGTGCAGCAGCGTGCCTTCGGCGCGGGGGCAGAGTAGGCACGTGGGCGTGGTATCGTAACCTTCAGCCCACTGACGCTTCTGGGGCCAATGTCCCCCAACCACGGTGCTGCGCAGGTGACCTCTCTGCGGTGCCGTGAGCTTACCCTTGGTGCTGAGCAGGGCCTTCAGGGGGCTGAGTATGACACCGTTGCGAAACTCAGGGGGGCCCAAGTGGTCAGCAACCTTGGCGAACTGCCAACACTCGACGGCACGGCGCACGAGCTCCTGGACCGTAACAGGGCAGTAGTCCATGGGGTTGATGACGGCCCCATCGGGCCAAGCCCAGGAGGTAGCCGAGGTAGCCGTAATCCCCGCACGTTTAAGGGTAGCCCACACCGCGCTGAAAGGGCCCCTGATGGAAGACCAAGGGCGCTCAAGGACCGAGAGCCGAACATGGGCCTCACGGAGGCCGAAGTCCAGGGCGCCCCTAGGAAACCAAGAGTGCCACAGAGCGTGGAGGAAGGCTTTAACGGGCAACCACGCGGCCCTAAAGATGGGGTCCAAACGGGGCACAGGGGACAACAACAAGGCCAGGGTGCGAGATTTGCCATCCACGCGATGGTCCTGAAGTTTACCAGCAGCACCTCTAAGAACCTCTAACTCCTGCCCGTTGGTGCCCACCACGGCGGGCCCATGCAAAACGGGGGACTCCAGGGCACGTCGAGCCATGCGTCCAAGCACGCGGCGACGAGGTTTGGGGCCCTTGAGGATCGGCATGCGCTGCCGCCTCCTGCCCATGGCCTTGACACGGGAGGCGGACGTGGCCTTGCCCCCTCCAGCGAGCCCAGAGGAAAAATCCACGCCAAGGTTTCTCTCAGCTCTAACGGGCAGGGGTTGGAGGCCACGGAGCTTCGAAGCGATCGAAGCTCGAACGGCAGGCGAATTCCCAAGCACACGGGACTTGTCGACAGCAATCCTAAGGTCGACGGCCTTGGGCTCGCTGTGGAGTTTCCTGCCCGCACCGACGATGCCTTGCACCACTCTCGACTCTGCGCCCCGTCTCATGAGGCCAAAGCCGTCAACATTAACCGACAGCTGGACCGTCGGGAAGGAAGCCTGAACAGCGTCGAGAGGGCCTAGCAGCACCAATTGAAGCATAGAAGTGGCAAAAGTACAACCTGGCACTACAGTCTGCTCAACATTCAGGAGCGACCCAACCTCGCCAGCCACATCAAGCAGCCTAGGGGCCCGATAAATCTGCACCAGGAGGTCGAATTGTCACAAGGGAAAGCTGGTGGTCTGCGCAGCCGATATGAGATGTCGGTGCTGAACCAGCTCGAAAGCCTTCTTAAGATCCGCAAACAACGCGGCACAGCTTCGGTTTTTTATGCATAAAAAAACGTCGAATGTTCGCAACGCTCTGAAGACTTCCCATGTGTTCCCCAAAAGAAGGCGCGATAATTTCTAACCTGCCACTGCCTGATGAGAGGGCGTCTCAGGCGACGCTGAACACGAGCCAACACATGAAGCAGCCCAAGCGGCCTCATACCCCCCACCCGCTTGAGGATGAACACAATGCGGTTCCACATGACTGGCCACTCACGCTGGTGTTCAATGTGCGAAATAATCTCGCACAGGGCTTCCAGAGCAGCGGGCAGCAGAAGCAACAGGGAACGGGGCGAGACTTGATCAACACCAGTGCCAGTAGCAGGCTTGAAGCTTTTGAGAGCCCGCACGAGCTCATCAACACTGGGGCGCCCAGGCGGCACACCAAGGTCAGGCCACTCAAGAGGGGGCAAAACGTGACCAACGGACCACCACTTGTTCCACTCGGCCCCCAAGGCCTCGACCGACTCAACCGACGAACAGGGGCGAAGGGTGGAGTGATCAAGGGCATCGGGCTGCCAGCCGATAGGGAGGGGGGAAAACTTGAACAAAGCCGACATCCCCCCTGACGAGCCTGACGAGTGCTTGTCGACCCATGTATTACATGCCCTGTCCTTGTCGTGCGCCGACTGTGTCTGAAGCCTCCTGGCTTCGACGTCCGCCAGCTCTGCCAGCGCCTTGGCCGAGAGCAGCGGCAGCTGGTCTGCCTGGCGCAACGCTGCCGCCCAGGCGACATGGACGCCACTGCTGGGGAGCTGGTGAAAACGTGAAAGCCGAAAAGCAGCCGAAACTAGCTGCCGCCTGTGGGTACCGACAGGATCTCGCGCAAGGTCGGACAAACAAGATGCTGGCCTTGCGCCACCAACACGCAATAGGGGAGAGCTTCGGGAACATGAGAGGCCCAGTGCAAGGGGGCTTCTTAGAAGAGATCTTCAAAGGCAGGTCTCTTCCGACATACCCATCAGCAAATTCACCCAAAGTCTGGAACACATAGAGCCACTCGGCCCCCGCCGCACGAATGAAACTATCCCATTTCTCCTGCACGGTGGCGGGAGGATCAGCACAACGCGCGGCCACGGGCTCCCACCTACCCTCGACAGGGGGCCCCAGACAGCCAATGGGGCGCTCAAGGGGAAACCGTTTGGGCACCTTAACGAACTTGACATCAGCAACGGGCTCAATACGGGGAAAGACGAGCCTAACAGGGTAATGGGGTGAAATAGGGACGTCATGAACGATGTCCGCCCTGGCCGCACCTGCAATGACCCTCGAGACGACGAAAAAGTCGATGCACCTCATGGCTGGGCGGCACGTACCGCCCGCGGGAGCAACAATGACTGCGTCCATAGCATCAACCCACCCAGTCTGCAGAAGATCGGTGTGTTGTATATTCCAATCACCACCAATCACGAACGCTGCGCCAGCTGCCTTGAGGGCCCTGCCGACGCGACACAATATGTCCCAGTGGACCTCATTCACCCCGACGGAATGCACCAAATAGGTGTTCACAACCAGGAATCCACTACGAATCATCCCTCCCACATGGTGAAGACTGGCACGCGCAGGATGCAGCACAGGTGAGACACTCTCAAGCGCTCCAAGACCAATCCTCCTGGGCGTGGCAGTGATCAGCCCTCCAGTGGGGTTGCCGAGAGTGGGCAGCGCGGTCGTGAGAGAGGCAGACCAGCAAATCTGACGGAAGCGCGCCTCTGTCGGCTCCACCGACGAGATAGTGATTCTGGTCTCCTGCGCGAGGAGAACGTCACAAGCAATGCACTCACTCAAATAGGCGTCTAGCCCGATCTGCCTTCCAACATTGGCGGTGATCAGGGTCCACTCCTTGGCCTGGCCAGCACTAGGACTTTGACGGGGGCCTGCTGGCCGCGCCGTCTCCCTCACTGAAGGGAGCGAGCCGAAACTTCTTCTGCGCAGCAGAGTTGATACCTCCAAGAATGTTTTCCGCATGCTTGCGCGGAATCTTGCGCTGCGCCAGGAAAGCGTTGAATCCTTGCTCAGTGGAAAGCTTCTTGAGAAATCCTGAGAGCGCGCGAGCTGCGGGCGGCGGGCCTGCACAGGCCGCTGTCGCCCCAGCCCCATCCCGCCCCCGTCCCACGCCCAAACCCGTGCCCCCTCCACAAGGCGAGTCGACAGGCGAGGCTCCAGGCGCAAACGGGGACTCAGTTGGCGGATGACCGAAGACTGCCAGCGCTGCAGCCTCCACATCACGAGCGTTGGCTGGAGCGGGTTCAGCACGCGGTTGTCCAGGTGGAGCACCCCCCATGGCATCGCCGTCGCCACTGAGGTCGTCCAGGTCGTCGGTCTCGTAGCCGTCATCCGTGGCAGCCTCGTCATCAGGATGAGCAGGAGGAAGAAGAAGAGAGTCACGCGTCTCCAACAACGCGCGGAGCGAGCGAGCCAAACCTGCATCCAAAGACTGGAACTGCATGAGCAACGCGAAGGCGGGGTCATCGGCTGCAACCGCTGCGCCAGCGGCGTCGAACGCTCCCGCACCCCCAGCAGCACACTGTGCCCATGCCGCCGAGGCCTTGGCGGAGGCGACGCGCTCCTGGCCCTCGAGCGACGCGAGGTTGTCCTTGAGCTTGACGAGCTCCAGGACCTTGCTCTGCATGTCAGACTCGACCTTCTGAATCCGCCGACCCCTTGTGGGTCTCTAGGCGCGTGAGATAGTTCCCCCCCTCTAGTCCCCCCCTGGGGCCCCCAAACCGGCGATTTGACCGCCCCCTGGATGCCCCCCCCCCCGGGCCCGGCACGAGCGACACATGGGGCTTTTCGGGCCCAAGAGGGCCCCAAGACGGGCCCAAAAGGCCCCAAGTGGCCTCCAAGACGGGCCACGAGGTCCCCGAGACGCCAATTGGGCGCTCGAAAACGCCCAAGATGGCCTGAAGTCGGGCCCCGAGGCCTCCAAGACGGCCCCGGAGGTCCCACATGAGCCCCCCAAGAGGGCCCCGAGATGCTAAAACTAATGATTTTCCATTATGTTTTACAATGTGTTTTTGCCTTTTCGCCTTTTCGGCTTCCCGACGCTCCAACACGGCCCCAGAGGCCCTGAATACCGCCCCGGAACGGTTCAAGAGGCCCCCAAGATGGCCCCAAGACGGCCCAAGATGGCCCCGAGACGGCCCTAGAGGCGCCGAAGACGCCCCAAGAGGGCCCCAAGACGGGCCCAAGAGGGGGCCAAGAAGGGGAAAAAACTCATGTCGAGGCTTCGGCCCCCAGGCGACCCCAGGAAACCCCAAGAGGCCCCCCAAGAGGCCCCCAAGAAGCCCCCAAGAGGCCCCAAACAGGCCCCAAGAAGCCCAAAAGAGGCACACAAGAAACCCAAACTAGCTCCCAAAGGGCCTCCAAAGTGTGGGCGGTACCATTTGAGGCACACGGGCGACGCACCTCGCGCGGTACCTGGTCGGTACCACTTGAGGTCTCCGAGAGGCCGACCACGAGATCCCAAATAATATGCCACTGGCCTCAGACTCACAACCCCGGCCACCGAGGGCCCCCCAAGAGACCCTGAAGAGACTTCAAAGCTGCCTCTAAGAAGCACCGGAGATACCCCAAACCGAGACGGCCCAAGAGACTCCCACGACTACTCCAAGAGAGCCTCCCACGAGGAGCCCCAACGTGCATGTGAAGTCCTCCGCCCCGAAAGACCCCCCAAGACACCCCCAAGAGGCCCCAATAGGCTCCCGTGAGGCTCCAAGAAGACCAGTTAATACCGCCAAGAGCCCCCCCCCCCCTCCTCCTCCTCTGCCACCCGCACTTTCCACGCTCGCGCCTCCACCCCCCTACCCCAACCCCCCCGCCCCCCCCTCCCCAACGCGCGCGCGCGATTACACGTAGCAGCGGAAGTTCAGAGGACAAGGAGACTGCGAACTGTTTTCTTGTTTCCTGCTATAAAATTTCACGAACCGCCACCTTCCAGATAAGACGGCTCAGGCATGCAAAAAATGGCCCCTCCTGGCAAGGTCGCCACAAGCCGACCATCCATGACCAACAACCATACCCATCAGCCGCAGTTACTCCGATCACTGACGCAATCGACAGCCGCGCACCAATATGGGCCGGCGGAATGAGCGAAGCGATTCAATAATATTCCACTGGCCTCAGACTCGCAATCCCGGCGCGGCAGCGGGATTCGCGGGGCGCGCCTCGGGCCATTCGAAAAATATCCCTCTCAGGATCCACGACGAGATCCTCACTTGTCCTCGTCCTCCTCTTCCTCCGACCCCTTCTTCTCCTCCTCCTCCCCCCCTCCTCCTTCTCCTCCCCCGTCGTCTCCGTGTCCTGCTTTGCTCCTCCCCACTGTCCACAACATTCGCGCGCTGCCCGACGCGCTGCAGCGCCTTCGTGGAAGTCCCCCAGAGGCCCGGAAACGGCCCCCCAGTGGCTTCAAAACTGCACTCCTCGAGCCCCCGAGAGGCAGCTGCTTCGAAGGCCCCTCGGCGTTTTGAACCCCTCGAGCCCGGGTTCGGGGCCCGAGACCGCCGAAAATCGACCCGGATACAAAAACTACTTGATGGGGGCCCGCGGACAAGTCCGGGGCTCCATTTTAAGCCGACTCCCCCCCCCCCCCCCATCCTCCGCATCCGCCTCAAGAGAAAGAGTGAGCTCGCACCTGCGTCCTCGGGCGCGGGGGCCCGTGACCCACACTGTCAATCTTTGCCTCCTGCTCATCCCTCCTCCCACTCCTCCTCCTCCACCTCATCATCGTTCCTCCTCCTCCTCCTCCTCCTCCTCCTCCTCCTCCTCCTCCGCCTCCTTCCTCCCCTCCCCCCTCCTCCTCCTCCTCCTCTCCTCCTCCTCCTATCCTGCTGCTCTTCCTCTCCTCCTCCTCATCCCTCCTCCTCTTTCTCTTCCTCGCCATCCTCATCCTCATCGTCGCCCTCATCTTCATCCCCCCCACCATCATCACCACCACCATCATCATCACCATCATCTTCCTCATCGTCGTCGCCATTGTCACTAACGTCGTCATCATCGTCATCATCAGCAGCATCACCATCGTCGCCATGGTCGCCGTCGTGTCAGCAAGACCATCCTCGTCACCTGGCAACACACTACCCTAAAGACTCCGACCATGATAATCCACAGTACTCCCGGACGGCATCCGCCGACACCCTTGAGATGTCACCGGCGTGCAACGCACTGCCCCGACTCTACCGCCCGAAAAGCCCCAAGGACGACCACGGAACCCTCGAAGAGAACCCCCAAACACCCCGCGCATGCCTGATACCCCCCGTGACAGGGCCCCCCAAACGGCGCCCATGCGCGACGGCCCGCCCAACAGCACCCGAACACATTTCAAGGTCACCACCTGAATCTTTCCCGCAGCTTGCAAAGAAGCCGTGATAACGACCACGCGGAAAAAAAAGGGGTCGGCGGATGTGGCGTAAGCCTATAGAATCTGCTTGGATACGCGGCTGATCTGCTTCTTGAGATCGTCCAGCGCTGACTGCGCATGACGCTGAACAGCGCGAGGGTCGCCAGCAGCGAGAGCACGCTGAGTCGCGACTCTGGCGCGCTGGGACGGCGAGAGAAGCCCTTTGCACACCTCGAAGTCGCCATCGGACATGCGCACAATATTCTCAAGCTGCTCAGGCTCCAGATGCTTGTGCTTGGGTCGTGCAACGGCAGAGCGAGGCGGCCCGTTCGCCCAAACGCCTTGCGGCCCACGCTGCTGCTGCGCCGGAGCCGGCGCCAGAGGGCCTGCAGTGCCACACTTGTAGCAGTGCTGCTTCCAAGAGAAGTTCGTTTTGAAACCGCACTTCTTCTTCGGATAACACCACGCCTCATTGCGAGCACTGCGCTCACCCATGAATGTGACGCTGGATATGAAAAGAATCTGCAAGGCCTGGGCGGGCTCGAGCAGGAGATCGCGCAAAACACAATAGCTCACTGTAAGCCACCTCGAGAAATGGATTACTTGAGCCAAAATGGCTTGAGCCGAAATGGCCACGGATTCCCCCCCCTCCTCCTCCTCTTTCTCCTCCCCCCAGTTTCTGCTCAGGCCGGCTGCTTGGGGGGTTGGGGTGCAGGCTTGCCTGCGATCCCCCCGCGCGCGCCCGCTTGCGCTGAGACCAGCGACCGCTGCAATAACGCCCGCCGCCGCCGAGGCTGCGTGGCACCACCGGGCGCGCTTGCGCCGCGCGCAGGCCAGGCTCCTGCTGCACGCCTGGCACAGACGGGCGAGCTCCCGGCTCGCCTCCCGCCTCGCGGACGCGAGGCGTCTGCTGGACGAGCACCGCGGCTCGCGGGCGCCAGCCATGGCGCCGCGGTCCACTGGAGACTGGCGACGCAAGTCCTGCACGAACCGCCGGGGCGTGGCTCGGGTCAACTGGGGCGACCAGAAGAAGTGCACGAGCTGCGGCCTCGCCAAGGGGCAGTGCTTCGGTGAGCTGGCGCAGCCGCCGGCGCCCTCCATCTCGACCAAGGGTGAGAAGCAGGTCGCCGAGCTCATCAAGAAGATCATGAGGCTGGAGAAGGCGCTCAAGGCCAAAGACCGCGTTCAGCGGCAAGGCGAGGGGCTTGCTGGAGGTACCGGGGATGGTGGTGACCCCCTGCGAGCTCAGGAAGCCGAGCTTGTGGACGACCTCAAGAAGCTCCGCGGGATCAAGGGCTCGGAGCAGCTCGTCGCCCAGGGGGATCTCATCGAGGAGGTCCGGGCCAAGCGGCTGGCCTCCAAGACTATGGGCAACCATATCCAGATCCTGGACGCCCAGATTGTCAAACGGGAGAAGGCCATCGCCCGCTCCACTGACCAGCGGCGTGGCCGAGATCGCCGAGAAGCGCGCCAAGATCGCTGAGGTGGAGGAGGAGGTGGCCAAGGAGCAGCGCAAGATCGCGGAGCTCAAGCAGCAGCGTGCGGTGGCGACCCAGGCGGTCCACGAGCCTGCCGCTGCCGGGGGGGGCCACGCAAGACGCGGCGCTGGCGCTCCAAGGATTTCTGGGCGCCTGCGATGCCATCGGGAAGCTCGCTGCCAAGCGCGGGGGGCAGGACCAGCGCCAGGCTTGGGTACCCATGGCCACCTCGCTCCGCGATGAACTCAAGGCCGCGGCGGAGCGCGAACGTGGCGCGGGCCAAGGAGGACCAGCTGGGGCTCCTGCTGGGGTGCCTGCTGGGCCTGCTGGCGCTGGCAGTGGCGCTCCCCTGCTGGACAGCCAGTATCAGCCAGAAGGGTCTCTGGCTGGCTCGTGCGTTCCCCAGGCCTTCGGGGACCTCAGTCAGGAGGAGCAGGGCAAGCTCATCCAGGCCATGGAGGACGACGACGAAGACGCTGCCGGTGGAGGAGCTGAGGCTGCTGCTGCGCGGCGGAAGCGCCATGAAGAGAGAGACCGCCGGACCTACGCGGCTACCGTCAAGGTGGTCCGCAAGGGGGTCAAGAGCAAAACCCGCGGGTAGCGAGCAGCAGGCGGCCCACCGGCCGCCCCTGCCCAGGCGCGGTGGCACCACTACGCTGGAAGTGCAGGTCCCTACGACTACGAGTACAACCACTACATGGCCATTGGGGGGCGGCGTTGATGCTGCAGGGCGCTGTTCGGCGCCACTGCGACCAGGGCAGGCGCCGGCAGCAGGGGGAGGAGGAGGCTCCGAGGACTCCATGCCGGACGTCCGCGTGGTCACCTATGACGGCAGCAGGGTGGGCATGGCCAACCTTGAGGCCTACTCGAGCGACAACCTGATCGACCTTGAGTGGCCAGAGCTGGGCTTTGCGGTGCCCGCCCTTCGGCCGTCGAGGTGCTTCTCGACTGACTTGAAGCGCAGGGCGAGCGATGCGGCCTCTGGCACAGGTGCCGCGGGTTCGAGTGCATGTGGGCCGAGTTCCGCGTCGACAGGTGCACTCACTGCTCCCAGGGTGGAGACGCCCCCACGGGCGCATCACCTGGGAGACTCGGGCGGGAGCTCCCCTGCTCCGCCCTCGCAGCCCCAGGGATGACCCCGCGGGGGGGAATCGCCGGAGGAGCAGCAGAGGTCGCCACATGCAGCTACGGCTGGCGCGCTGGGCGATCGTCGCGCTGCCCCTCAGGTTCGCGGAGTTGCTGGCGGCGCGGGGCAGGTGAAGGAGACGGACCAGGAGCACCAGGAGGCAGCGTGGGAGGAGGAGGAGGAGGAGGAGGAGGAGGCGACGAGGAGGTTCCCACAGCTTGCGTCGATGCGGAGGTTCCCACAGCTTGCGTCGACAGAGCGGTTCCCGCAGCTTGCGTGGACGATCAGGTTCCCACAGCTGCAAGGCGCTGCTGGGCGAGCTGTTCGGCGCCACGGCCGCCAGGGCAGGCGCTGGCAGGAGGAGGAGGAGGAGGCTCCAAGGACCCCATGCCGGACGTCCGCGTGGTCACCTACAACGGCATCAGTTGGAACTCCGCGCGAGGGGCGCTGGAGTGGCTGAAGCACGACTTGAGCATCGACGTGGACGTCGCGCTGCTCCAGGAGACGCGGCTGCGGCCGCGCGCGCAGGAGGCCGCCTGTGCGTGGTCGTGGGCGGCTGGCTTCAGGATGGCGGCCGCCGAGGCGCGAGTCACAGGAGCTGGCCCGCTGGAGACATCGTCCGGGGTGGCCGCGCTGGCTGCGCGCCACTGGGCTTCGTGTGGCATCGATTGGCCATTCGTGGAAGGCGCCCACCGGATCGTCTTGGCGCAGGTGGTGTTCCAGTCGGTTTCTGTGACGGTCGGTTCATGCTACCTCATTGACGGCGAGGGGCTCGGGCAGGCGAACATGCCCATCCTGCATGAGCTCGGCGAGGCCCTGCTTGCGCAGGGCAGGCCGTTCCTCGTGGGGGGCGACTGGAACTGCGAGGCGGCGGACGTGGCGGAGCTGGACCTTATCTCGGACTTGGAGGCCGTCGTCGTCGCCACGGGGGACGCCACCATCAATGACAGCTGCTACGATTACTTCGTGGTCAGTCGCGTGCTGGCGCCCTTCATCACCCCGCCGCAGGTCTGGCAGGACACGCCTCGCGGCCCCCACAAGCTTGTAGAGGTCTCCCTCCGCGGCTTGGGAGGACGTGCGCTGGCATGGCAGCAGGTCCCATGCAGGGGCTTCCCCACGCCGAGCCGGGACGACGAGGACGACTGCGAGTGGGGGGACGTCCGCGATTGAGACCACGAGTGGAGTTGGCCTGACGGGGCCCTCCCTGCCTGGTGTGGCTGCCGCTGAGTGGTTCGCTGAGGCCGAGAAGGTGTTGTGCGGGCTGCGCGCCATCCCCGTGGCGGACCAGAGCAGCTACTGCTGGCGCGCTGCAGGCTGCCGCGTCCGCCGCGTGCCGTTGGAAGCGGCCTGGGCCCGTGCGCTGGAGCGCCGCGTTCCGGCGCTGGGCCAGGACTGGCTCAGCCTTCGGCGACTGGTGCACCAGTGCCGCCAGGCCGTGGGGCGCGGCCACACGAGGATGTGTGAGAGGCTGGTGCAGCAGGGGGCGCGGCTGCAGGGCCTCCTCGACGGCATCGTCAACCAGCCCTCTGGCGCAGGCGGCCGCGAGGGCGGCCCGGCCGAGGCCGGCGGCGGCGCCAGGCCGCTCCCCGAGGGCCTCACCGTCGGGGGGCTCTTCGAGCGCGCGGAGGAGTCGGAAGACGCGGTGCAGGAAGAATGCGCCCGCCAGCAGCGCCAGGCTGCCGCCCAGGCGCGCTGGGCGTGGACAGACTGCGCCGACGCCGCCGTCGGCAAGGGAGGCAGGGTGGCCCACCGCATCTCCAAGGGGCCCACGGCGCCACCTCCTGTTGTCTACGAGACCGACGAACAGGATCGGAGGCGCGTCCCTCTCGTGGGACAGGCTGCCCTAGAGGAGGAGCTGAAGCAGTGGCTTCCCATCTGGAGGAAGGCATCTCGGTGCGGGGAGGGACATCCTGCTGACTGGATCGTCGAGCGAGACCTCGACAGGATAGCCAGCGACGACGTGCGGCGCGCTGCTGATTCGTTCCCCCTGGGAACGGCCCTGGGGTGTGTAGGACCAGTTCCACCCCAGGCTGCTGCTGCAGTTGCCGCCCCCGCTGCTGGACAGGTTCACGGACCTCCTGAACGCCTTCGAGGAACAGCCAAGGGCGGGCGCCCTCTGGTTGGTCGTGGTGGTCTTCCTGCCGAAGGCCGCCGGCGGCGCACGGCCAATTGGCCTCATGCCGCTCATCGCAAGGGTGTGGAGCAAGATACGGCCACACTGGCGCGCGCAGTGGGAGGAGGAGCTGGACGTTTCGTTCTTCTGGGGCGCGAGCTCGCAGACGTCGTGCGACAAGTCGGCGTACGTCCACAACGTCCTTTCGGCGTTCGCGGCGGCCAAGGGGATGCACTCGGCCACTGTTTTCGCGGACATGTCGCGGTTCTACGAGCACCTCGGGCACGAGGCCTTGAGGCAAGCGGCGGCGCACGCAGGGTTCAGCTGCTGGTGGCTGCGGGCCTTGCTCTGCACCTACCGCGCCCCGCGGCGCGCGATGCTGCAGGGGGCCATGTCTGCAGAGATGGAGGCCAACGGCGGCGCCATTGCCGGATGTTCATGCGCGACTTCGCTGCCGAGGCTAATTTTCTTGGGAGTGCTCAAGCGCGCGTCGCTGCTTGGGCCCATCGTGAATATCAAGAACGTCATCGACGACATCTCGATGCACGCGATGGCGGCATCCGGACCGTCACGACGCAGCTGGCGCGCAGCTATGGTTATTTGCGCGAGGCGGTCGCTGCCCTGGACCTGCCGATCGCCGAGAAGAAGACGGGCTTCCTCGCGAGCTCGACGGAGCTGGCGCGGGGGCTGTGCGAGGTATGGGAGCTCACCATGGACCAGCGGTCCCACGAGCACCGGGATTTGGGCGGCGACGCCACGGCGGGCAGGCTGCGACGCGTCGGCACCCAGCACGCGCGATTCGTCGAGAGCCAGGCTCGCGCTGCCCGCCTGCAGGTTCTGCGGCAGGCTGGGGCAGCCGTAGGCGCTGTCCACCGCGCGGGGCCCAGTGCCGTGGGCGTGCTGGGCTCGCCCATACATGGCGCCCCCAATGGCAAGCTGAAGGGGTTGCGACTGGCTGTGCTGAGGGCCGAGGGGCGCTTGGCCCGCGGGGCCCCCCTCGGCCTTGCGGTCTCCAGCTGGAAGGCAGGCTGGAGGCGCGACCCGCTCGTCCTCACCACGTCGCTCGCGATCAAGACCTACGTGGAGATGGTTTGGCAGGGGGGGTTCACGGAGGCGCTCCTGCAGACCCTGCTGGACGGCGCACGTGTGATTGCGGCGGGAAGGGCGGCGTGGTCCAAGGTCAAGGACCCCGTCGCGGCGCTGGTGCTGACCCTCTCGCGCGACGGCTGGAGCCTCGCCTCCCCCTTCGTGATCGTCGACGAGCTTAGCCAGAAGTGGGACGCTCGAGTTTTTTCGTCAGCATTTTTTAGTGAAAAGGTGAAGCACGCGTGCAGAACTGCTTCGGATGTAAACGCCATGCGGCGCATCCTGCAACCAGGAGAACGGGCATGGATTGGGCCGGTCTTCTGGCGGCCGCTCAACGAGTTGTTTTTTGCCCCCCCCCCCCCAGCCAGAGGTGGACAGTCCACCGCAAGCGTTCGCAGCGCGGCCTGCTTCTTGGAACGCATTGGTGCCAGGATCGACTCGCGAGGGTGGAGGGTGGGCTGGGGCTTTCGGATTTGTGCCAATGCTGCCGGGAAGAGGCCGGCACGCTCTCTCACAATTTTTTTCGGTGTCCGGCCCACCGGGCCTGGAGGGCCGACAATCTCGATGCTGATCTGGCCGAGGCGGCCGATGTCGCGCGGGAGGGGGGCCGGGGGCCGGGGGAGAGGTTCGCTCGCGCTCTGTTGCCCGACCCATCCCTCTGCCTCCGTCGCCCCCCCCTCCCTCCAGGAGCGGAGCTTCGAGCGGAAGCTTGGCCGGCGACAGGTCTCATGCTGGATGGGGGGCACGTGTTCCCAAATGGAGCGTGCTTTGACGCCGAGTGGCCTACGCTTCGTTCGGCGGGGTGGTGCCTCGCCGCATTCGATGCTCAATTTAGGGTGGCAAGTTGTACGGGGCCGTCCCGCGCGAGCTTTGCCCAGGACAGAGCGCGCGGGATGGCGAAGACTATGCCGTTCTAATGGCGTCTCGGCACGTGGCCGGTAATCCAGAAGCCGCATTAAAGTGATCATTTGTTTTTTGGCCCCCCCTCTGTCACAGAGGGGGTCAAATATGCCCCCCCTCTGTCACAGAGGGGTTCCCAGATGCCCCCCCTCTGTCACGGAGGACCTCGTTCTGGGTGCTCTTCTGCCACGGGAGCCCCCGATACGATTGGAGACGATAAAATGTGATAGCGGGATGGGGGATTGGAGGGGGAGGGAGAAGAAAACGATGAAGGAGAGGAGGCAACGACAGCACCGATGAAAGCACCGATTCTTTTTCCTTCTCCGCTCGGGCAGCGGTCGCCGAGCACGACGGCGCGCGCGAGTCGCCGCCGCTCACGATGCATTGGCAAGGCCTCCGCTGCTGCGGAGGGTCGACGTTCGGCCGATGAGGCCTCCCTCCGCTGCTGCGGAGGGGCGGCTCCTGTGCGATGGTTCAACTAAGCTTTTCCCAGGGATTGGTTTCGGGGGGGGGTTCGACCCACCTCCAAGTCGTGGTCGCGACCTCCCAGTGCCCCTGGCCGCTACTCCACCCACTGTGGCTGCTCCACCAGTCACTGGGGCGTTGGTCGCTGCCGAATGCAACTTGCATGTCGCGCCAGGCGGAGTCGACCATGCGGTCCTGCAGCGAGGAAGCCTCGCCGCTCGGCTGTTGCCACTCGCGCTCCTCGCCCTCCTTGGTGCGCCACCACTCATCCCTGCGCCACTCCTCGTCTGTTGGTTGCTGCCGTGGCGTTTGTGGCCTCCGCTGCTGCGGGGGCTCTGGCGGCTCGTGGCCGAGGGCAGCGATCGCGTCCGAGATGTAGATGGCGGCGCCGCGCTGCCCTCGCTGCTCCAGCGGCGCAGGCCCTGGAGATGGGCACTGCGGGGTCGGCTGCCACCTGGGGGGTGATAAATAATTATTTCTATATCTCCTCCCTGTCAACTCCCGCCCCTTCCCGACACTCATTTCCTTATGTCATCCCTCGTCCTGCTCAGCCTATTCCTCATTCCCTCTCCTCCCTCCTGCCCTCCCCGTGCTCCACCGCCCCTCTCCCCCCCTCCCCCTTTCAACCCCCCGCCGCGACCTTCCATCGCCAGCCGCGGGCATGTCGCGGCCGTCGTCCGCGCTTTCGTCTGCCCATCTTGGTGGGCGCCACGCCTGTTGGGCGCGCTCGTCTTGCTCGTCCCTCTCGCTGTGCTGCTCTGGTGCCTGGCGCTCGGGTCCGTGCTGCTCGGGCGGCAGCGGCGCCCTGAGCGCAGCTGCCAGCTGTTTCTGGGCGCGCCTGTCTTTCTTCTCTTTGGCTCTCTCCTGCTTCCTCCCCGGCGAACGCACGCTGGCCATGCGCATTTGGAACAGGAGAGGGTAGTGGGCGCCGCCGTGCCAGCGCCCCTCCACCTCCACGGTCTCTGGCGGGAACGTCTTCTGCAACGCGCGGAAGAGGGTCACCTCGCGATTACTAGAGAAGCGGTGGTCCCCTCTAGCCTCAGCCTCGGCGCGCCTCAGTTTCTCACTCTCCTTCTCTTGGATCTTGCGTTGGCATTCCTCTGACTGAGTCAGTAAATCCTGGAGGTGCTCGCGGGCGTCTTTTTTCGGGTAGTAGCAAGAGTAAGGCATCCCAGGGCCTCCGTTCTGGCTGTGGTGCCAGTACGTCGGCTGCGATGATGGGCTGGTGGCGGCCCCCGCTGCTGCGGGGGCCTCTGCCTTGCTTCTGTTACGGTACCCGATCTCACCGATCACCGACTTGCGTGCGAAGAGCAACCCCGTCTCGTCTCTGTCGTGCACGGCGCTCAGCGGCCAGCACAGGGTGTACTCGCCAGGCCTGTTGAGAACGAAGATGCCGCAGCTGTCCAAGCACGGAGTGCCGTCCAATCCGCGCCAGAAGTACGCTGCTGCCGTCTCCAATCGCATGCCTAGACCCCGAAGACTCGGCAGCGTCTGTGTGAGCGCCATGTTGAAATCCCCACAAAGGATGTCAACGCTGTTGTCCTGCAAGATGGTCGCCAACCTCGGCCACCACGTCTTGTGAGCCTCGTTAAAGCCTCTGGAATTTTTCGCCGTGTCGCGGTGGAGGTGCACCGCGCGCGCCCGCACTTTCGAGCCGAAGTGGGCGTAGGTTTGATCGAAGTAGAGCTCAACCACCATGATCCTCGAGAACGCTTCCATCTTGCGCCCTCTTGCTGTTCTGTAGTGGCCGTCGACACTCCTTTCCCAGTGGAGCAGCCGCATTTCGTAACACAGATTTGCGCGCGCAGCGATGCACAAGGACTTGTCCTCACGCCCGCGCAGGGTCAAGTATTCGTACTCTGGTCGATTCTGGAGCTGTTGGCAATCGCCAACACTCGCAGCACGACTTCCTCTTGCTGTCGCCATCGCTGCTGCGGGGGCGACAAAAGGCCCACCGCTGCTGCTGCTTTGGCCCTCCGCTGCTGACGCCCCCGCTGCTGCGGGGGCGTCCGCCTGCAGCGGCGGTGGTCTCCCTGGCCGCTGTAGGATTGACTCCATCTGCTCCTCACATTCCGCAAAGCACGCCACGAGAGCAGGGCAATGCCGCAGCTGCAACTCAAGTCTCCGCCGCTGGTCCGCGTGGTTGGTCTCGCTCGGCATGGGGCCCCAGTTCCCGAACAGGACGGAAAGGTTGCCCACGTTGTCGTTCCGTGGCCTGTTCACGTCAGCCGCTCTTCTTTCGCAGAAGAACTTTGGCGGGACGGTGTCGCGAAGACGGCATTCGCGCCGCTCGACGTCGTTGGGCGGCCTGCAGCCCCTAAATTCCTGAGGCTCTTCGTCGTCGCTCGGATCCACCACGGAGTCGCCTGGGCGGGTGCGTATCGTAGAAACTTCTGATCGCGCCGCCGCTGCTGAGCTTGAGACGCCAGGCGGCGCAGCCCCCGCTGCTGCGGGGGTGCCCTCTGGCACAAGGGCCCAAGGACCCTTCCAGGGTTCTGCCTGACCACCTACAGGTCGCCAAACCTTCCCAGATTTCGCTGTGAACACTGCCGTCAGTCGGCCCCGAGGCCCCGCTGCTGCGGGGCCCAATGGGCTGCTGCTGCTGCTGGTGGCCGCGGCCATCGCTCCCTGCCCCCGCGTTGCAGGGGGGGCGGCCGTCAGAGCCGAACTCCTGGGGCCGAAACGGCGGTGGAAGGAGGGGGACGGGGCGAAGAGGAGGAAGACGGGGCGGATAGGGAAGGAAAGGGCGGGCAGAGAGAGAGGGAGAGAGAGAGAGAGAGAGAGAGAGAGAGAGAGAGACAGGGAGATAGTGAGAGAGGGAGAGAGAGAGAGAGAGAGAGAGAGAGAGAGAGAGAGAGAGAGAGAGAGAGAGAGAGAGAGAGAGAGAGAGAGAGAGAGAGAGAGAGAGAGAGAGAGAGAGAGAGAGAGAGAGAGAGAGACGGACGACGATAACGAGAGAGAGAGAGAGAGAGAGATAGAGAGAGGAATGATATAATGACCAGGAGAGATCAGGGAGAAGGAGGGGGGAGAGCAGGAGGAGAGGCGGAGTGATCGACACCCGCGTGGTTTTCTCCCCCTGCCTGCTCTCCCCCTCCTCTCACCTCCTCCCCCGTCCCCCCTCCTCCCTGTTTCTTCTGCGCAAGGCCTGCGCTACGTCCGCGCGCGCACGCGGCACCTCAGTCGCAGGCAGGTGGAAGAGCAGCGGCTGCTGCCCGAACTCACACCCCGCGCCTCGCCGCTGCTGCGGCGGGCCGCGCCTCTCAGAGGCCCCCAGCTGCAGGGGGCGCAAGCGCCAGGGAGCCAGACAGACGGCGTCGCGTCTCACTGTGCACAAACATGCTGAAAGCTCTCGGGTTGCCCCCCAAGTACTCGTCTATGACGTTCTGCAACCATGTGGCAAACGTCTCCGGCCACTTTCCACCGAAGTCCTCCATGCCAGCGGCGCCCCATTCCCGCCGAAACCAGTCAAAATCTGACCGCTGAGCTGCAGAAAGCCCAGATACCAAAATCGCAAGGCGATTCAGCGCGTCGTACCTCGACGTTCGACCCGCCACGCCTCCGCAGCTGCGAAGGCCCGCGCCCAGCTCGGATAACCCGACATGCTTCATCCTGTGTTTGATATCTATGGCTGCCTCTGCGTCTAAGAGTTTGGCTTGCTGTGTCCTCAGCAGCTTGCGCGCTTTCTTTACGTCGCCCCCCAGGCGGGTTAGCTCTTCTCTGCGCCGCGCCTCGACATCCCGCTGTCGTTTCTCGTTTCTGAGCGTCGCCTCGCGGGCGTCCTCGCATGCTGCGAGGGCTCGCTGAACCCCAGGATCTTCCTTCGACACTTCACGCACTCGCCTCCGTTCTTTCCGTAATTGCGTCTCCATGAACGTGGCCCCCGCGATGTCGCCCCAGCTGCGCAACTCCTCAGCGATCGACGAATACGTTCTCATCAATTCAGACGTCTGCTCCGCAGTTTCCATACGAGACGTCGACAGGCCAGGCGGTGCCTCCAGCGCGCTCTCCCCCGCCGCTGCTGCGGTGAGACTTTGATTGGCCCATTCGTAGTCAAACTCGCCAGCGGCGCTCCACCCGTCGTCGTCCTCGCCCCCATCATCTTCATCTCCTTCGAGGGCGTCGACGGAATTGCCACCCTCAGTGCCCCCGCTGCTGCGGAGACCCTCGGCTGCGTCTTCCGCCCCCTCCATGCCATGCCAAATCTTGTCGCCCTCGTCCAGAGCCGTGTCGTCTCCAAGGTTCGCGAACACGTCGTCGCAGTGGCCGCGTCGAGGGTGCGGGAGGACCAATCGCATGATGTCTTTGTAAGTCCATCTCAAGCGCCCCGCCTGTACCTCTTCTTCGACCTCCGCTACTGCGGCGGCGACCTTCTTACGCATCCCCAACTTTCTCCAGAAATGGCCTGCCTCCTTGCATATGCGCGCGTCCAAGTCCGCATCCCACAGATTTGCCTTGAAACCAGTTTCCCAGTACCCGTCTGCCGCAGCCAAGTGAAGACTCATTTGGGACATCACTTCCACCATCAAGTCAATGCATTCTAACTTGTCCAGCTGTGGGACGCACTGGCCCAGCCTCATGGCTCTCAGCAGCGCGGCTCCTTCTCTCTTCATGTACTCGCGCTTGGCGTGTTGATTCAGATGTGTGTCCACAGTTTGGAGGATTGGGGTTACGCCGCCCCCGTGCGGGATGAACACGTACCCTCGAGACCAACATAGCTTACTCACAAGCGGGGACAAGTGAGGGCCATGATCATCCGCCATCATAATTCTCCACTCCCGCTGCTGCGGAGGCTCTGGCAGATGAGGGAGGTGGCGGTCCAGGTACGCGAGCACGCACGGTGTCCGGTAAGACCCCTTGGTGCTGGTGGTCGCCGACACCCATCTGCCGAACCCTCGGCGCCGAAGGTGTTCGAGCAGGCGCGGCCTCAACTTCTCTCCTCCCCCCTCCGCCTTGAACGTGCACTCCATCGGTGGGGGGGCCTTCTCTCCGCAGTCGATCCTTGTCGCTCATTGTCATGAAATTGGCCGCCCACCGCTCCCGCACCGCGCCGTGGCACTCCACCAGTGGCACTTCGACCCCCGCTACTGCGAGGGTCCTCACGCCAGCTGATCCTGTTTCATTGTGGTGGAAAGGCGACTGGTCGAAGTTCTCCATCTCGGGATCCTGCTCGTTGAGTAGCACGCACGCGGCGCGCACCCTAAACACGTTCAGCCAGCCTCGCTCGAGGCGCTCTTCCAAGACGGGCAGCGGGCACTTGCACTTCCTGTTCGGGTACCGCATGCTGAGGCCGTATTCCTTGCGCCAGGAGGCCCACCAGCGCGACCTCAACTCCACGGCGGCGGGTCGCTGCCCGATCCGCAGCTGCTGCGTGACGTACTCGCTCATGAGCTCCAACGCTTTGGTCTGGAGCATGCTTTGCGTGAACCTTGCTATCTTCGCTGGCTCTCTTTGGGTACTTCGCAGTCCACTTTTGATCATCTTCCAATCCACACTGTGCCGAATGGAACTCCACCATTCAAACAGAGCTTGCCGCAACCAAGGGCATTTTCGAGCTGGGCCCTGTCCCTGTTGTGGTATCCTTTTCCGCCCTTTCCACTTCAGGAGGCGCCCCTGCCCGTGCTGCTTCTCGTGTCCCCGCGGCTGCCGAACAGCCTCCGCTACTGCGGAGGCGTATTTCGACGACAGAAAAGCCTTGCGCCAGCGCCGCACAACGTGCGTGCGCTTCCTGAGAGGGAGACGGGACATGGAACCCCAGTCCCACGCATCCATGAATGAACGCGCCCCTCCATACGGAAAGCGGTCTCCAGGCGTCCAGCCTAAAGAGCGCATGTGCTCGTCGAAAGCACCCGCTATCTCCATCCTCGAGCACAGGAGCGACGGGACCACCACGCGCTTCTTGTTCTGGGCGGGGGCTTTGCGCTCGCAGCCGCGGTTCCTGTACCTCAAGAGCTGCTCCTCCCGCTCTGCGGGCATCAACTCCCGAGCTACGTCCAGGGCGCACGCAGCGTCTGTCAGTCCTGTCCACCATTGGATGGCTTGCACGAGCTCCTGACAGACAGCCTCGGCGTCGACTTCCACCACGGCCAAGTCCTCAGGCGGCGCCGCCGCTGCTGCGGCGGCAACGCCCTGTGCTCTCGGAGGGGCGGCGTGGCCAGGCTGCGGGACAAGTTCTTCGTCGTCTAAGGCGCTCTGCAGGCGACGAAGCTCCTGGACGTCATCCTGCGTGACTTCTTGTGTCAGGACCATCGCGTCGAGGAACCGCGCCAGCCGCACCCTTTGCACGATGTAGTCCGCGATGTCCTGGCGGGCGGGCATGGAGGAGGGGCAAGGAGACTCGGTGGGGAGGGCACGAGGGGAGAGAAGGGCGGGATGGGAGAGGCATGAAGGCAGAATGGGGAGACAAGGAGGGGAAGAGCATGTGGGGGCAGCAGAGATGGAAGCGAAGGATCAGGGTGGTCGGAGAGAGCAACTGTCCTGGCGGAGCTCCCTGCGAGACTCTCGCGTGGAAACCTCCTGGGTCATCTGCAACATGCAATCCAAACCGCAGTCCCCGTCTGCGACTGTGGACACGACGAACACACCGAGAGCCGAATAGAAACCGTCCACCGTCGAAGCATCTCCCGTGAAATCCACAAAGTCGGTGGAGACGCCTGCGATAAAATGATTGCATCGAAACAAAGGATACTCCTCCGACACGGGGGCCCAGTCCGGTGGCCCCGAGTCTCGGGGGACGGCGCAACACGCGATCGCGTCCACCGCAGGCTCGCGGGTTAACTCCTCTAGTTTCCACGGCGGCAAGACAGCTTTGCAAAGGTCGACTCTGTTGCGTCCTTCCCACACGTAGACGCGCACCTTCCGCAACAGCGCAAAGATTACGAAAGCAGAATATCCGATCCACTCTCGGCCTCCCCCCGGCCTTCCGCGAATACTGCGCGACAGCTTCATCAATTTCTCGAAGCACCTCTGGCCTTGTTCTGAAAGTGCCCCTGCAGGCGCCCCCGCTGCTGCGGGGGCGCCTGCAGGGGCAACCGCAGCGCCTGCTGTCGCGGCTGTCTGTTCACAGGCGGTAACTGCCGCAACTTCCGCCCCTGGAAGCACGGGTTCCGCTACGTCGCGAACAGCAAGCGGGGCGGGTTGGGGGAAAGCGACAGGGGCAACCTCCTTTGCTGAGAGAGCTGCTGTTGCCGCGGAGTCCTTCAAGACAGACTCCACTGCGGAAGCGGCCTCGGCGATTGCGTCGGCGCCAGGCGCGCCAGCAGGACCTACGGACGCCTCCGCTGTGGCGGGCTCTGCAGAAGGGCACGCGCACGGCGCCGCCGCCACTTCAGGAGGAGGCGCGCACGCTTCCGCTGACGCACCCGCTGCTGCGGGGCCGTCAGAAGAGCCCACATACGGCTCCGCTGCCACTTCAGCAGGGGCCACGCACGCCTCCGCTGACGGCCCCGCTGCTGCGGGGCCTTCAGCAGGGCCCACCGACGGCTCCGCTGCCGCTTCAGCAGGGGCCTCGCACGCCTCGGCCGGCGCCTCCGCTGCTGCGGGGGCTCCCGCTCCTGCGGGCCACCCGCCCGCGCATTGCACTAAATGCCAGGGCGCTTGCAAGTCTGACCACTTATTGTAGTCCACGGAACCGTCCGCCAGACGATGGTCGCTGGGACACGGCCACTGCGAGCAGAAATGAATCTTCTTACACATGCGTCTGCCAGAGTCATAATGGCAAGCCGCGCCGCTGCTGCGGCGCATAACGTACCCGAATCCGAATATTGTCCCCTTTAGTTTCCGTGGGTTCATGAGCACGAAGTTGGGGTCTTTCTTTTTGTCTTCTTGGTACCAAAACTCCACAAATTCGCTGGCCTCGCGGTCGTGCCCGACTCGCAGAGGCGCGTTTGCAGGGCGAGCGTCTCCTGGGTCTGGAGGCGGAGCGGCTGCGGCTGCCATGATGCCGAAGCCATGCGCGCGCACACGCGGCCGCCCTCTGGTCTCGAGCCCAGCGCTGCAGGGCAAGCAAACGGCCGCATCCCCCCACAAGGAGGATGTACAAGGGGGCGGGAGGAACGAGGAACAAGGGAGATATGCGGGGACCAGCGGACACACGCCTGAAAAAAACACGACCGTCGGCATGCTTCGCGAGGGTTGCTGCTGTGAGATGGGCTGGTGAGGAGGGGCCCGAACGACTCACACCAGGACGAGCGGCCCGAACGACGCGCAGAAAACTCAGAAGCATGCGCACACGAACGAACGCCCCGAACGACTCCGAGAACACTCCCCAGAAAACAAGGCCAGAATGTAGGAAGTCGTCGACATCGTCGTCGAGGGAAGGCGAACGCGGCACGGGGGATGATGATAGTCTCCTCTTCCACCGTGAAGCAAGAGCCCCCCCCAAAAAAAAGCGGGCCGCTCGGGCGTTTGTACTAGACGCCAAAAGTGCAACATCCCTGCAGGCCGCCTCTGCAGGAATTGAGGCGCAGCCCCTCCCGCAGCCGCACTGCGGATGCGCCAGCGGGCGCGGGGGGGCGGCGGTGGCGCCAGCGCGCAGCTGGTAGCTGTCCCCTCCTCCCCCCCCATCATGGCGATGATGAGAATGATGAGCATCCTACGGTGATGAGGCCCGATGTCCTGTCCCAGAGTCTCGGGCCCCGCCCTGGGCCGCGGGCCGCGCCCCTGCGACCGTGTTATATATACATACATATATATAAATACACACATATACGTATGTACATACATATACGTCGACACACCATACATACACAATATATACATATATGCATCATGTAATCAGTCAGCGGAGGCCCGACGCCGCCCAAGACGACCGCACGGAGCGAGAGGCAGAGCGTGCCTCGAGACAATATTTTCTGTTTCTCAAGGGTTTTCTATGGTTGGCGACGCGCCGCCACCTGCTTCGCTTTCGATGCGCCCTTCACGGTTCCGAGGAGATCCGCCATGGGATCCCGACCTTTTTCTCCCGCTGCTGCGGGAGATCCTGCTGCAACCCCCGCTGCTGCGGAAGCGTTTTTCACAGGAGTCGACGCTTCATCCACGTTGCCTCCTTCTCCGACGCGAAGCTTCCCAAGCACTTGCTCTAACATTGTCGTTTCGTTCAAGGCGCCCTTCACGGCACTGAGACCACGGACCACCTTGAGCATGCACAGGCGGTGCTTTCCGACGGGCACGAAGGCTTCTAGGTTTTCCTCGCCGCCAAAGGGAACATAGCGCTCCTCAAATTCCAGAGCAAATCCCGATGTTCCCTCGTGACTTCGGCACAGTCCGCCCGTCGCGCAGAGCACCCCCATGCTCGCGTCATCTTGGCGCGCTGCTTTCCCGATAACGACATCCCGCCATGTTTCCGATGCCTTGCGTTTCATGCCGCCGCGCGCAAGCCCTCGCTGCTGCGAAGGCGCCCGCGTTCTAGGTGTCAACTCCCCTCACTGGTGATCCGCCTGAACACGGCTATGGAAAGCGGACTCCTCGTCTCGAACAAATCCTCCTACTTCTCATCGGGCTCCAAAACCTAACCACTTCTTGTGGTCGCTTCTCCACGGCCACTGCGAGCATAAATCAATATTCTTCCATGTGCGTTTGCCATATTCATAATGGCAAGCCGCGCCGCTGCTGCGGCGCATAACGTAATTACCCGAATCCGAATATTGGTCTCTGTAGTTTCCGTGGATTCATGAGCACTCTGTCGGGGTCTTTAGTTTTGTCGTGCTGCTATAAAAACTCCACATTCGTTGACCTCGCGGTCGTGCCCGACCCGCAGAGGCGCGTTTGCAGGGCGAGCGTCGCCTGGGCCTGGGGGCGGGGCGGCTGCGGCGGCCACGACGCGGAGACCATGCGCGCGCACACGCGGCCGCCCTCTTGTCTCGAGCCCAGCGCCGCAGGGCAAGCACACGGCCGCATCCTCGCAATGATCCTCCTGTCGGTGCTGCTAGTGTGATGTTGCTGCTGCTGTTGCTCCTCCTTCTCCTCCTCCTCCTCCTCCTCCTCCCCCCCCCCCATCCTACTGGTCCCAACCCCTCCGCCCCGTCCTCGCCAGATTCCGCGAGTTCCTTTTTGTCCTCTAGCGCGCGAGCGCTGGAGAGCCGCAGGCTCGCGATCCCCCGCGCGTGCCCTAACCCCTGTCCAGTCGACAGGAACCCGCAGGCATCCACCTCAGCGGTCAGCGCGCCGCTGGCGCGGTGCATGCACCGAGTCTGTTTGCACAAAAAAAGCCGTTGTAGCGGTCAGCGCGCCGCTGCTGCGGCGCGCGCCAGCGAGCGGATAACGAGGGCATCACTGCTGTGTGTCCTGTTTGATGGCTTTCTGGACCACGTCCTCCAAGAACGCTAGAAGAACCTGCTTTTGCTGCGCACGGGTGGGCTGTTTCAAGGGCGTCGTCACTTCCGTCAACGCCACGCCTGTGGACCATTTCTCCTCGTTCAGATCCTGAATCCTGGAGGCCCATGTTCGGCCTGCCATTGGCCCTCCTTTGACCTCCAGTGCCCACATCCCAGACGGGCACCACCTGGTGGTCCACGGGCGCTTCTCGTCCAAAGCGTCGTCCTCGTCGTCGTCGTTGGGTTCGGGGACGCTTTTGCCCTGGGTCTCCTCGCACAGGTAATGCAGAAGCCAAGGCAGGTCCTGACTATGAACGAGTAGTTGCCCATATTTGTTCTCATACACACAAATCTCTTTCGTGTCGGCCTCATCTGGCTTAGGAGACATCGGCATGGTTACTCTGCAGAGCGTGCCTCGAGGAAACCCTTTCTGTTTCTCGGGGTTTTCTTCGCTTTCGATGCGGCCTTGACGGTGCCAAGGAGATCCGCCATGGGATCCCGACCTTTTTCTCCCGCTGCCGCGGGAGACCCTGCTGCAACCCCCGCTGCTGCGGGGGCCTCTTTCACAGGAGTCGCCGCTTCATCCACGTTGTATCCTTCTCCAGCGCGAAGCTTCTCATACAATTGTTCTAACAAGTTTGTTTCGTCCAAGGCGCCCTTCACGGCACTGTGGCCACCGACCACTTTGAGCATCCACAGGCGGTGCTTTCCGACGGGCACGAAGGCTTCATTGCTCATCTCGCCGCCCAAGACAACACAGCGCTCCTCGCATTCCATAGCAAATCCCGCTGCTCCCTCGTGACTTCGGCACAGCCCGCCCGTCACGCAGAGCACCCCCATGCTCGCGCCATCTTGGCGCGCTGCTTTCCCGACAGCGACCTCCCGCCACGTGTCCCCTGCCTTGCGTTTCATGCCGCCGTGCGCAAGCCCCCGCTGCTGCGAAGGCGCGTGCGTCCTAATTAGGCGTCGCCCCCCCTCAAAAGTGAACCGCCTGAAAACGGCTATGGAAGGCGGACTCCTCGTCTCGAACAGATCCTCCTACTCCTCATCCGCATCGTGCTCCCTCCACGACATTCTTTCCATCTCATCCAACCCATCCCCCTCCTTCTCTCCGAACGAGCACGGCTGCCTTCCCTGTCCCTTGACCGCCCCTCTGCCCCTTGAGGGGGGGCCTTGTGTGCTCTGACCGACCCTCTGTCCCACAGGGGGGGGGCGCCCTGATCGAACGACCACCCCTGTTTCACAGAGGAGGGCGCGCGGAAACGCACGACCCCACCCCTTCTGTGACAGAGGGGGTCCCGCGCTTTTCCACCCGACCCCCTCTGTGACAGAGGGGGTCCCGCGGAAAAGCGCGGGACCCCCCCTGTCACAGAGGGGGTCGGCCTTGCGTGCTTCGACCGCCCCCCTGTCCCACAGAGCGCCCCGCGAACAGGACGGCAGGACGATGAGCAGGACGATGAGCACGGAGAGAGGAAAACAGGACACGGGAGGGAGGCGGGAACGGACGAGGGGGGACGGAGACGGAGGCGAGGCGCGAGGGGAGGGCAGGACGAACATAGAGGGAGAGGAGCAGGACGAGACCTGGCAGGGGATATGCACCAGGAGAGAGATCTCATGGAGGAAGAGGAGGGGAGGGGACGAGAGGCACTCACATTTTCCGCATTTGCAGGCCCTCGCACTTGCTCCATTTCTCAGCGGCCGCCGCGCCGCCATGAAAATTGACGTACCACCGACACTACTGCGGCTGATGCGTGACCTCTCCCATCCCTGTCTGGTGCTGTTTCTGCTGCCCCCCTCCCCCCTTCCCTCTTCGACCTCCTCTCCCCGCCCTTTTCCTCCTCCCCTCCAGCTGACGGCCGCGGGCTGCGACGGGTGGATCATCGACCGCTGTCATCTGCCGCTCCGTTTCGCGCGCCCTCCGCTGCTGCGGCGGGATCACACGAAGTGGGCCCCCTGGCCAGGGATTGTCATCTTGCCGCTCTTGGGGGTTTTCCGTCCCTCCTCGGCGTCCTTCTTCCGTTTCTTCTCCTGCTCTTTCTGCTCCTTTTGCCATGCCTGCTTCTCCTTGTGGGTGTCGGTGGCCCTCTTCTCCTTTGTGATCTGCAGCATCAGCCGATCTCCGCGCGCCAGCGGCACCGTGTTGCGCATGCACGGGGCAAGCGCGCTGCAGACGCGGAGGGGGGCGGCTGGCTGGCACTTTGTCATTGTCTGGAACTCTTGTGGTCGAAGTGCAACGTTGAACTTCCAGTGCTCCTGTCCCTGCACTAGCTGGGCTCGGGCAAGTTCTTCTGGTGTCATCCTCTCAACTCCCCAAAAGAAGTGCAAGGACTCGGTACCTCCGAACTTAAACTGGTACGGATTCTCTTCCTGTTCGGCCTCGCCCTGTGCAGGCGCCGCTGCTGCGGGGGCCGCCTCGTCGAGCTGCGGACCCACGGGCGCCTCGCCCTGCGCAGCCCCCGCTGCTGCGGAGGCCGCTTCCTGCGGCGCGGGCTTGAGCTCCAGCTCTGGTAATTTGAAATCAGGTTGTGCCCAATATGTTTCCATTTTCTCGACAGGAGTCGGACGTTTCTCACCGACTAGCACCTCCACTGCCCGCGGATTGCTCGAGACTTTCGGGAAAATCTTCGCGGTGGGGCAGCAAGGGAAGAGCATCAGTTTCCCCTCGGCGATGTCCCCAGTAGCCACCACATGGACACTCTTGGCTTGAACGTCGTATTGCATCTGGACGGGTTGGGCGCAAGTGTCCGCGTGACGATGGAAGCCAGTCATGACTTCCGCGATGCTTGCTTGGTGCCACCTGTCTGTGTCGAGATTGCCAGACGGAGCCGAAGCGTGCCACGATTTCACTGGGACCACCATCAGGCTGTTCACGGGCTTGGACACTTCAGACATCTGCCTGTTCAGAGGCTTGTCTTCTTCGTTGAACTCTATCAATACTGGCTGCGGGCGAGAGCCCTCGCCACCTCCGCTGCTGCGAGGGCCAGCGGGTTTCTCGGGGGCCGCGGGCAACTTGTCGGTCCACGGCGCAGGAGGGGGCGGGAACTCTTTCTGTGCGTTCTTTTCCATTTTCTGCCAGGCCTCGCGTACTTCAGCATAGTACGGACGCACTGTCTCGCACACGGCCTCCACAACTGCCTCCCGACGAGGTTTGGTAGCCTTCACCCTTACGTACACCTGGTAGAAGGTGTCCGTCGCAGTCAGAACCGCCCCCGCGGTCAAAGTCGCGCTCTTCTCCTCCCCGTGGGCCTCCGCTGCTGCGGGGGCCAATATGCGACGGACATACCCCAACAAAGAATTGAGCTCCTGTATCCGACTGTTGCCCTCGCTGTGTCCCCAAGCCGTTTCCGGCGCGGGGCATTGTCCGCACCTCGGCTCTTGCGAGTACGCCCTCATGACAAGGGCTACCTTCACATGGGGACAATCTATGGGGAGTTGGTTGAGAACGCTCCAGGTGGCTGGTGCCAGGGAACGTATTTTGTGATCCACCCAACGTCGATCATAATCTAGAATTTGCGGTATGAGCTGCCCTGATGCGGCCCCCACGTTGATGACGAAAGTAAACATGTCCTCGAACCATTTGGCCTTGGCGTACTCGGGATGTCGTTGCGCGCAAGCCTTGAGAACAGTTTCGTACGAGATATTCACGGGGTGTCCTGTCTCAGATCCGCACGATGCTTTCTTGCCCGCCGCTGCTGCGGTGGCGACGAAATCAGCGACGGACGTCAGGACCTCGATTTCGTGAGAGGTCACACCTTTTCCCTGTGGGTCGTTCAGGGCCGCGGAAATGATCGCGGGGCCTTGCGCGAAGACGGCATCGAAGTGAATTTCCCACGAGAGCACCTCGCAAAGCAAACCGTTATCGAGCACGTCCATGAGTTCTGTGAACTTCGGTGCGCGACGCATTTTTGGGATATCCCAGGAACCACCTGTACCTGTCTGGAACTCCTCCAAACCACATCCTTTGTGGTCTTCGGGAATGACCCACACTGCGCCGTGCTTGAGGTTCAGCAGACCAAGGGTTAGGGTGCAGTGGCTCAGCGCCCCGTAGTTGAACGTTGACAAGCTTGTGTACGCCGAGCGTAGAGCCTCCACGGACTTCGTTTTCTGCAAGTTGTGGTCCGCGTGCGCCGTGTACGGCCTGCCATGGAGGCGCTCGTAATCGGCCTTCTTCCCCGCAGGGAGTTCCTGAACAACCACTGCTTCGTGCTGCGCCTCGTTCAAGAGGAACCTGTCTTTCAGAATGCCACACAGGAGATTAACCACTCTGGCAGCGGAGGGGCACGTCCCACCTCTGTTCTGCGGGTGGACGCAGATATCCTCCAAGGAAATTTTGGCCTTCAGCCGCTGGCCCTCGGAGTCCTTCAAGGCATAGCGGCTGCGCAACGTGGCGGCATCATTCAGGGGGCCTGACTTGATGTCCTCGGACATCTATCCAGGCGCCCCCGCTGCTGCGGGGGCAGCTTCCCAAACAGATGCTCCGCGACGGTTGCCCCCGCTGCTGCGGGGCCCCGCTTAAAGCACGAGTGCCTGTCGCGCGCGCGGACAGAAGGAGGGGCCTCACGGATCCGCGGCCTGCCCGCACTTGAGCAAAAGGAGAAGGAGAGGAAAGGCAGATAGAGGGAGAGAGACAGAGAGAGAGAGAGAGAGAGACAATGAGAGAGAGAGAGAGAGAGAGAGAGAGAGAGAGAGAGAGAGAGAGAGGCGACGAACGGCGGGTCGACGCGGCCTTCTCAGTTTTTCGATACGCGCACATCCGCCTGAACAGGAGAAGCATTGATACATCGGCCCCCCCCTGTGTGAGAGAAAGGTTGCCCACCCCGAACCCATCTGTGAGAGAAAGGGGCGCTGTGAGAGTTGCGTGTATGGAAGCGATGATCACTACAAAGACATAATGACGGGCGGGAGGTTGCAGGAGGGAGTGCAAGGGGAAGCGAAGCAAAGGAGAGAGCAGGACACAGGTGACAGCACAGATGTCGTGTTTTCCCCCACACCGCATGCGATGCCGCACGCGACGCGCGAAACCGCGCTCCCCCGCGCGCGCGCGAGTGCGCCCCTCCGCCGAGGTCACCCCCCCTCGGCGAAATTCTCGCGACATCCCTCCGCTGCTGCGGAGGAGCGTTCCCCTTGTGCGCTCGGGATGTCGTGGTCATCCTGAGGACCGTACAATCAACCATGTGGGGGCACTGTCGTGTTCATCCGCCCCGTAATTACATGCGAAGGGGGTCGGCGCCTTCTTGCCAGGAGCTGCCGACTGGCGGCATCTTGGACCCTAGTTTGTACCAGTTGCCCCAATGGTCGCGGTACCAAAGTGCCTGATCGAACCCATCGTCATCTTCCACGCCTGTCCTCCGAGCAGTCTTCTCATCCCACAACCCACCACGCTCCAAGACAGCAGCCCCCGCTGCTGCGAGGGCTACAGCAGCCCCCGCTACTGCGAGGGCTTGTTTCTTGGAGCTCGCCTTGCGCCGAGCTAGCGGCCGCGCGGCCGCCTCCGCCGACGCTGCCGTGGGTCGAGCCGCCGCCCCAGCGCGCTTGCTCGAATGAGGTCTGTGGTCCGGTTTCCGAAAACCCCTCTTCTCGCCGACGCGGCATCGTCCCGTCCTTGTGTCGGGTTTCCTATTCCTCTTCTCGCCGACGCGGCATCGCCCGATCCTTGCGTCGGGCTTCCTAACCCTCATGGCTGGCGATCTCGAACCCAAACGGCACGGCAGAGATTGGGGGCGGGACAAAGAGGTGACACATGGAGCGGGACAGGGGCGGGGAGCCCAGGACGGGCAGCAGGACCGACCACGGGGCCGGGACCGGGACCAGCACCCCCGTTCCCGGTCCCGGTCCCGGTCCCGGTCCCGGCCCCGGTCCCGGTCCCGTGGTCGGTTCTGCTGCTCGTCCAGGGCCCCCCGTCCCTGTCCCGCCCCCGGTCCCGGTCCCGCTCTCCCCCTGGCCCCGGTCCCGGTCCCGGTGTCGGTCCTGGCCCCTGCAGGACCCCTCCTCCTCCTCCTCCTCTTGCTCGCCCCCCTTTCCCCCCCAGCAAAAAGCAAACGACGACGACGAGCGCGGCGACAACGACCACGATTCCTTCAGCCGCTCAATGCGAGCGCCTGCCTCCTCGCGCGCGCGCGCGCGCGCGCCGAGCCCGGGCCTCAGATCTCTTAATTATGCTAACCCCCGCTGCTGCGGAGATCACCCCTGCGGAGACCACCCCCGCTGCTGCGGAGGTCTCCGCAGCCGCGCGCCGTCAACTGGAGTCGCTCGAAGGGCTGCGGCGCCGCGACAATGCCTCGAACGCGTCACTGTTGAACGCAAACGTGTCCGCAGGAAGCGGCGACTCCCTGGAGAGGAGCTGCGGCGGGGGAGGCTGCGGCGGCGGCCTCGGGACGAGCGGCGCTGCCAGAGGGCGGGGCGTCTGCGACTCTCTTGGCAGGAGCCGCTTCGGCGGAGGGTGCGGCGGCTGGCTCGGGACGAGCCGCGGTGGCGTAGGGTGCGGTGTCTCCTCCAGCGGGGGGGCCCCGCGGCGTCCTCCTCCACGCGGGGGAAATGGCGGTGGTGGTGGCATCATTGGCGGCATGCCTGGCGGACGGCATATCTGGCCTGGGAGGAGCGGGCGCCATGCCCTCGGCCTCAGCATCACCTGACCTGTGTGGGGGGGGTGCGCGGGCGGCGCGGGCAGGAACCGCCCTGCCCACGCCGCCCTGCGGTCGCCGCCCTCCACCTGCCCACTGCGTCTGGAGCGGCTGCGCCCCCTCTGCTCCTGCCCTCTGCGTCTGGAGCGGCTGCGCCCCCGCTGCTGCGAGGGCACTCTCCTCATTCGGTCTTTGCTCCTCTGCCCCCGCTTTCTGCGTGTGGAACGGCTGCCCCCCCGCTGCTGCGAGGGCTTCTTCCTCTTTGGGGTTCTGCTCCTGATATCTTTCTTCTTGTTCTTCTTCTTCTTGTTTTTCTTCATCTTCTCCTTCTCCTTCTTCTCCCCCTCTCACCTCTGTCAGGGTTGCTCTGTTCGTCCTGGGGCGGCGTGAGGCTGCAGGAGTCGATCCAGAGCGGGGCCTCGTCGCCCTCAAGCTCCTCCTGGGCTCCGTGCGCCCCCGCTGCTGCGGAGGCTGCTGCTTCAGATTATGTCTCCGCCTCCTCCTGGTCTCCGTGCGCCTCCGCTGCTGCTGAGGCTGTTGCTTCGGGTTCTGTCTCCGCCCACTCTCCCCGCTGTTTTTCCCACTTGGCTTCCCGCTTCCGATCCTTCTTCCTGGCCGCGGCGCCTTTGCCAGACTTCCTGTTCTTGGCTTCTACAAAAACGAACAATGTGTGGCAATGTTCCGTGAGGCGGTTCGCATCCTGGGCCTTGTGGATCACCCTGTGCAAGTGCGGCCAGTCATATGTATCCTGCTCCTTGCGCTCCGCGTCCGTGAGCCTGACCCAGGTCGGACGCGCCACCCAATCCAACTGGCGGTACTGCAGGCTGGTGAGGAGCCTCCGCTGCTGCGGAGGCTGGGAATCCTGATTCAACCAGTGCGGCAGATCAGGCTGCCCGCCCGCAGGGCACTCGCGAACCTGAGCGGGGCCAAGAATCACGATGTAGTGCGGGTGCGTCACGTGACAACCTTTTGTCGGACACCGCAAAGCCAAGCCGAGTACGCCTGTGCCAGACGCGCCGCAACTTCTGAGCAGCTCCGAAAGATCCTCCCCTGCCTGCGTCAAAGATCCCAGCGAGAATACGCACTCGGTTCCACAACACCAGGTTCCGCAGCCCGTTGCGGAAGTTCTCGGGCCACGGTTCCCCGCGAGGCTCGTCTGGTGTCGGAAGAACACGCCCCCCACTGCTATGGAGAGTTTGCCTTCCTTTGCTTTCGGATTGTGAGCCACCGCTGCCAGGGTCACCGACCAGGCCTGAACCAGGAACTTCCCGTGGCAGTGCCAGCGAAGCACCTCGCACTGCTCGACGCGCTCGGGAACCCAGAGGAGAGCCCCGACGCACTCGCGCGCGACCTCCCCGTGGAAGCCACTTTGGCGGATGAGATCGTCGAGATGTTGCTTCCGCCGATCGCGATTGATGCGTGCACCAGGCTCGAAGGAGACTAAGACAACCCCTTCGCGCCTGTCCCTGACAGCTGCGACCCAATCCGACAGGGAGGCGCCCGCGCGCAGGACGAGGGAAGCAAAAGCCAGATTCACGCGCGCCTCTGTCTGCCCCTCCTGCACCTGGTCTTCGTCGTCGTACAGCAGGGGCACAAGAGGCTTGGAATGGCTCGGGCCGCGCTCTTCCGATGGGAAGTGCGGGCGGCCTTCCTCTGGGAAGCCCTCTTGGACAGGAAGCGCTGGCGACCGAGCCTTCGAGGTCAAGGCGAGAGTCTTGATCACGCGGGCCCCCGCTGCTGCGGAGGAGCTTTCACGCAGTTTGCGCGCTGCGATCGCTGCCTGCCGTTGTCGCCAATTAGTCGTGCAGGGAGATCTCGGTCTCGGGTCATCGGAGCCACCCTGTCCAGGCTCGATTACCACTGTGGCGGCGCCTGGCTCCACGGATGCCCCCGCTGCTGCGCAAGCCGCCTCCTCAGCCGTTATGACTACAAGGCGGTTGGCGGCGGCCGTTAACTTCCGCGCATCTTCGATCAGGCCATTCTGCATCAATTCCTGGGCAACCAGCAGGGTCTGCGAAACGCTTTCCTGGGCATCAGACATCGACGAAAACAATGACCGCAGTTTCGTTGCAACCTCCCCCCCCGCTGCTGCGGAGGCCGGTGCTGGATCTGCCATTCCATGCGGAACTGCATCAGGGGCCTCCTCTGGCAGCCCCCGCTGCTGCGGAGACTTCGGCAGAGGTTCCTGCGCGGCTCCAGTCGCGCCAGGCTGCTCCATGCCCTGGGCCGCCCCCGTCGCGGAGGCGGGCGGGCGCGGCGGGGGGCAGACCTGCAACGGCTGCGGATTCACTTTATCGCAATGCCATCCCTCCCTGCGCTCAAATGACTTTTCCCCTTGCGCCACTCTGCTGCTCCCACTTCTGAACTACCTCATCCCTTCTACCTCTGCCTGCTCCCTCCTCTTCCTGTTCAGTCCTCCCTCCTCCCTCCACCGCGCTCATTTCTCCTTGCTCCCTTCTCTGCTCCTCCTACGTGGGGCGTTTCACGACAACGACGACGACGACGCCGACGAGAACGATGACCACGACGGCGACAACGAGGGCAACGACGACCACGACGACGACGACGAGGACGATGACCACGACGGCTACCAGCGACGACGACTAGCGACGACGACGATCGACGACGACGACGCCGACCACGACGACGACGGCGAGGACGACAACGAGCGACGACGACGACGACAACCGACGCCGACGAGGAACGACGACGACGAACGAGGACGACGATTACGACGACGAGATGACGAAGGATCGAAGATCGAACCTCGAAGTGCGAAGCTTCGAAATTCAAACTTCGATCTTCGAACTCCGAACTTCCAGCTTCTAACTGCGAACGTCGCTGGGGTGCCAGGGATGGACTGGGATGGAGGGAAAATGGGAAGGAAAAGCGAGGAAGCGGGAGAGGAAGTTGGAGGAGAACGAACAGGCGTGGAGCGACGAGGAACGGGCGGCGAGGAGCCGACGTTGAGGGCGGCGGGATGGGGGGACAGGGAGGAGAGGGGAGACTTCAAAACGAAAATCGCGCCACGGCGCCTGCACGCGCGCTCCCGATCTCGGCGGCCGACGCGCGCGCCCCTGCAGAAATGCAACGCGCCCTTAATTCGAGCCCCGCTGCTGCGGAGCCACCTACTCCACAACCAAATCGTCTGGGGAGCTGTTCGGACCCCAAACTACTAAGTAGTTCTTCAGCCACTCGGCTCTTGCGAGTCCGCCCTCATGACAAAGGGCAACCTTCACATGGGGGCACTCAATGGGGTGTTGATTGAGAACGCCCCATGTGGCTGGTGGCAGGAACGGACGAGGGGGGGCGGATAGAGGAGCAGGACGAGCACTGGCAGGGGATATGCACCAGGAGAGAGATCTCATGGAGGAAGAGGAGGGGAGGGGACGAGAGCCACTCATAATTAAGCGCACGCAGGCCCACGCACGTGCTCCATTTCTCAGCGACCGCCGCGCCGCCATGAGAACTGTCGTACCACCGCCGCTAATGCGGCGGATGCGTGACCTCTCCCATCCCTGTCCTGCGCTGTTTCTGCTACCGCCCTCCCCCCTTCCAGCCAAGCTCGGGTTTCATGCTCGGAGACGGGCGCGGCTGGCGGCTCTTAGTGCGGGTGCGCGTGCTGCCTCCAACTCCTCATCCCCCTCCTCCTCCTCTCCTCATCCCCCCTCCTCTTCCTCCTCGTCCTCCTCTATCGGCCCAGCTCCGATCGCCGCTCAGCTCCCCTGGTGCGGCTGGCGGCAAAAGTACCGAACATTGCCTGGGATGTCCTTCACCTTCTTCTTCGACATCTCAAGCATCATCTTGCCCATCTCCTCGGTGCGGCGCGCCTCCTCCATCATCTGCCGCGCCTGGTCGACGAGCATCTGGCCCTTCACTCCAACGGCGCGCGCATGGCGGCAACGATTGCGCCACTGGAGAAACCGCACCACCATGGTCGCCCAGTGCCAAACACTGCCCTCCGTCGTGATGAGCTCGAAGTCATCGACGTCGTACTTGCCCGCGATGCTCGCCATAGCGGCGCAAAAACCGCGAAGGAGCCTCCTCTGGCAGTCCCCGCTGCTGCGGAGACTTCGGCAGAGGCTCCTGCGCGGCTCCAGTCGCGGAGGCGGGCGGGCGCGGCGGGAGGCAGACCTGCAACGGCTGCGGCTTCACTTTATCGCATTTCCATCCCTCCCTGCACTCACATGGCTTTTCCCATTGCGCCAGTCTGCTGCTCCCACTTCTGAACTACCTCATCCCTTCTACCTCCATCTGTACCCCCCTCTTCCTGTTCAATCCTCCCTCCTCCCTCCACCGTGCTCATTTCTCCTTACTCCCTTCTCTGCTCCTCCTACGTGGGGCGTTTCACGACAACGACGACGACGATGACCACGACGGCGACAACGAGGGCGACGACGACCACGACGACGACGACGAGGACGATGACCACGACGGCGACCAGCGACGACGACTTGCGACGACAACGACCGACGACGACGACGCCGACCACGACGACGACGGCGACGACGACAACGAGCGACGACGACAACGACAATCGACGCCGACGAGGAACGACGACGACGAACGAGGACGACGATTACGACGACGAGATGACGAAGGTTCGAAGATCGAACCTCGAAGTGCGAAGCTTCGAAATTCAAACTGCAACCTTCGAACTCCGAACTTCAAACTTCGAACTGCGAACTTCGCTGGGGTGCCAGGGATGCAATGGGATGGAGGGAAAAATGGGAAGGAGAGAACGAGGAAGCGGGAGAGGAAATTGGAGGAGAACGAACAGGCGTGGAGCGACGAGAAACGGGCGGCGAGGAGCCGACGTTGAGGGCGGCGGGATGGGGGGACAGGGAGGAGAGGGAAGACTTCTTTACGAAGATCGCGCCACGGCGCCTGCACGAGCGCTCCCGATCTCGGCGGCCGACGCGCGCGCCCCTGCAGAAATGCAACGCGCCCTTCATTCGAGCCCCGCTGCTGCTGCGGAGCCATCTACTCCGAAACCAAATCGTCTGGGGAGTTATTCGGTCCCAAAACTACTGTTTGCCACCCGCTGCTGCGGACGCCGAGGGCCTGGTGCTGGACGCCGCGGCCCCGCTGCTGCGGGGCCCCTGAGAGGGCGTCGGCCCCCCCTTCTCTCTGGCGGCGTCGAACTTGACCTTGCGCTCCACACCGAGGTCCTTGTGCCGGCGAAAAGTTCCTGACCCGTCGCTCCCGCCCAAACCCGCGGTTGGTGGCCTCACCGTGTCCGCGCGGGGGACGAGGGGCAGAGCTTCGACCTTCCTGTCGCCCCAGTGCGGGTGTAAACGGACGCCTGTCCCGTCGTCGCGGTGCAACGCGAAATCCCACATCGGCAGCTTCACTTTCACCCGCTGCCCCGCGAACTGTCGCGCGCGCGCAATACTCTGACGCATGTGGTCGTAGCTGTTTGGCCGGACTTCGAGGGGGCAGCCGATCAGAGCCCCGCTGCTGCGGGGCCCCTCCACGACCTCCCTGATATCTTCCTCCCTGAGCGTCGCCACCATCTCTTGCCACCGCCAAGGGACTTCCTCGTCGCTTTTGAAACCAAAGCTCGTCCTCGCACCGTGGTCGCAAACAGCGACCATGGTGGGCTTCGCATTGTCAAACCACTTGGCTTCTGACTCGAACGGGGCAGTTGGGTCTTCATTCAGATGGCGCCACCATTTCAACGCTTGATTGTGTTGCTTAAACGAAGTGCCGAGCCTCTCTTCATAACTCAAAAAATAATTAACATCAAACTTCTCAAAATCCTGGGGCCCGCGCGCCGCCGCCGCTGCGGTGGCGCGGGGCTCCTGCGCCGCAGGCGCGGCTCGGGATCCCGACCCCTCTCCTGAAACTGTGTTCCCAAGTTCTGGTACGTTTCGGAGGGCAGCCCTCACGAAATTATCGAATTCGGGCTTGCCGAGACCAGGGGCGCGGGGGCTCACAACGCTAAGCGCGGCGAAGCGAGACGGCCGTTGAGACGAGACCGCCGCCGCTGCTGCGGCGGCAGGGCCATCGCGCCATTTGGCGTCCTCCGTTGGCGTGTGCCCGTCTTGTCGCCAGTCTCTCCAACCCCTCGCTGACCAATCATGGCCGTCCTCCCAGCCACGCCAGCCGCTGCTGCGGCTATCCCACCATCCTCCCGCGCCATCCCATGTGTATCCGCCTGCATCGCCCATTGCAAGACGATGGCGCAGGCGCGCGTTAGGCCGCGACGGGCCCAGCTGCACCGGTGCTCGCGGGCGATCCCACGGGCGCGGGGTGGTTTGAGCATAGCGGCGGCGGACGACGCGACGTGATTGGACGGCGGAGAACTTGAAAGGAAGGGGGGTTGGAAACGAATGAACGAAGTGGACGAAGAGCGGAAATCGAACCAGAGGGAGGCGAAAAAAGAGCGGAAAATAATAAGGACATGCAGACGAAGGAGAGTGACGAGGTAGATGGCGGGCCAGAACGGCAACGGAGGATAATGTGGTGGAAATTGTGAAAAGGACGCATGGAACAACACGACGAAGATCACAGACGCAAAGATGATGAGCGCAGTGGTAGCATGACATATCCGAAATCAAGAAGCAGGATGAGGAGGAACGGGATGACGAGCAACTCTGTCGCAGAGAGCCTCCGAACGCACCCCCTCTGTCACAGAGGGCCTCCGAACGCACCCCCTCTGTCACAGAGGGGGTCCGAAAAACACCCCCTCTGTCACAGAGGGGGGAAATCATCACTTTAATGCGGCTTCTGGATTAGGTACATCATGCATGTTGACTGTCAGGGCATGGTGTCTTGGGCAGAATTTAGCTTGCGCGCAGGGCCCTTCCGAGGCTCGCGCGCATGGCAGCAGGCCGCTGGTGGCGGCGCCCTCGATGATGTTTCTTTTTGTAAGGTTAAGGCTCATTCGACGTGGGACGACGTCGTCGAGGGCCGCATCACGGCATGGCAGAGGGACGACAACCATGCCGCCGATCAGGTAGCTAAAAGAGGAGCGTCGCTGGGCCGCTTTCGGGAGGAAGACAGAAACCTCCTGCGAGGGTGCCTAGAAACTGCTCGGCGCCTCACGCGGTTCACAGGTAGGCTGGAGGCCGTGATCTCTGCCTCGGGGGTTCGAGACCATCAGGGGCTCGAGGCCGCACGCACGGTTGTCGTGGAAGCGATCTGGCCTGTGTCGGGGAGTGACGGTGAGGGGGACGGCGGGGACACTCAGGACCGGCCTGCTGTGCCCCCAAGGGACCTCGACGAGGCTGGCGGCCCGTCTCGAGGACCATGGCGGGTGCAGGGCCACGCCCTTTTAGCAGCACCAGTGCTCGAATGGGAGCAACCGGCGCAGAGCCCAAAGGGAGCGAGCTCGCATGTTCTGATTTGTACGCGTTGCTTTGGGCACGCCACGTGCCCAGGAGTCGGCCGTGGTCTCAAGGCAGAATGCTCGCCCACGGGAGGTCGCACCCCCCGGGCGCAGAGCATACGCAGCAGGGCCGAGAGAGGCGTTCATCCCCACCACGCGTGGCGCGCCCGCATAAGCGAATTGGCTGGGCCATCAGCGGGGCTGCGCGCGCAGTGGAGGGAGCATTTCTCTGGGCCCGACGCGGCGCAGGCAACGAGGGTGCCTGACGCGCGCCGCGCGGCCCTAGACCAACCGATGCGGTGGGGCAGTGAATACCCCCGAATGGCCATAAGCGATGCCTTGTGGGCCTTCGGTTTTCATTCGCGCGCTAGGGCGGAGGAGCTTGGACGCGAGGCGTACGCCCTCGATGCTGCCCGGGCCAGCGCCAACGCTGTCGGGGGCGAGTGTTTTGAATCTGAGGCACCCTCTGGGGCGTGAGGCCGGCCTCGGATGCGCGCCAGCGGCGCGGGCACTGTGTGGGCCCACCTCCACCGCTGCGGGCACCTCCCTCGGGTGTTCGTTGTGGGGGTGGGGCGGGACCTCCTTCTCCTCTCCCCTCCCTCGGGAGTCGTCTACCTCCTCCTCCTCCCCCTCCTCCTCCTCCTCCTCCTCCTCTTCCTCCTCCCCTCATTCCCAATCCCCCGAATTGTTCGTTCCCCTACCTTCACCCTCGATTGGGCCTCCCCACGTGCTTCGGCTGCGCGCACAGCGCCATCGGTGCTGGGCGCTGGCCCACCGTGCCCTGCTGGCGCTGGGCCCGCATGGCGCCCTCTGCTGGGAGCGTGCCCTCGTGCCCTCGCCCTAAATGGAAGCATGCTTTAAACATGTTGCTTTTTGTCTGTATATAAATATATATAAACATGTTTAGAGTATGTTTACTCGCCATCGCTGGGACGTCCATTCCCTGTGTTTTTTTGTCGGTTTCGTGCGTGGCTTTTTCGCCAAATGATCAAAGATGCTCCTCGATGGTCCTCGCCGGAGGAAAAATGCACACGTTCGAGCGATGCCAAGTTTAACACATGTTCTAGACATCTGGAAATTATTTGGCAACATGCGTCCTCTCCACCGATCGTCCTCTGCAACGCTGGAGCGGATCGCGAGGAGCCAGATCGGATCGAGCGAGGATCGAATCGCCAGCGAGCGTCGCGACGCATCGGATCGGGCACGAAACCGCCGCGCTCCGCTTCCGCCCCTGCCCTGGCCGACGCCGGTGGATAGACCCAGAGATCCGACGTCGTGATTTTTTCAATACGGGCCCCCCGGAATAAAGGGGCCCTGGGACACACAAATAAATACACACACAAATAAAAGGATTCACCATATTTTTCAATATTTTTCTGATTTTCGTCTGCCCCCCCACTTCCCATATTTTCCCATATTTTCTTCGGGATCGACGATGAATTGTGTCTGTGTGTTTTTTCCCTCCTGACAGAAGCCTCGACCCATTCCCCAGGACCGGTTTTTCATCCTGAGTCGCATTTGGATGGTCCCCGGGCCCGGCAAGGGACCCCAGAGGCCGAAACCTGCGAGAAACGTGCGTCGTGATTTTCGTCACTACGTTGGATCTCTGGGCAGAACCTGATCGCATCGAAACGGAATCGCGGCCCCAGCCGGCGAAGCGAATCGCATCGAATCGGGTCGTGGGCGGCCCTGCTCGCACCCAGCACCCGCCGGCCCCCACGCGAGCGCGCTGCGCCCGAGACCCCCGGGCAACCGGCGTGGCTGGTCAACGGTGTGGTCTGGAGTGCAGTCGAAATCTGTAGCAAGGACTGGAGGAGGAGGAGGAGGAGGATAATGGAGGGGGATAATGGAGGAGGAGGAGGAGGAGGAGGAGGAGGAGGAGGAGGAGGAGGAGGAGGAGGAGGAGGAGGAGGGCGCAATCGAAATCTATAGCAAGGACGGGCGGTAAGGACGCAAGGGCCTTGGACGCCGCAGCTGGCACTCTGTGGGCGGCGGACTGCCAACACCGCGAAGGGCTGGCCAGCGAAAGCCAGAGAGGACGGGCCACAGAGGCAGGGGCGCAAGTGTGCCCTGGGACATCCGCGCGGCTTTACTAGGAGTTTGGACTGTCTGCTGTCTGCGACAGTTCGCACAAGAGACAAAATGAACAGGCGAAATCAATGACCAGCCCCGCCCACGAACGTCGTGCCGCGCAGCGGGATGACCTGGCCGCACTGTTCGCCTGCCTCTGATATACGCAGGCGCTGCGCACGCTCTACACATGGTTACGCGACCTGTACCTGTAGCAAGCAAGGCCCGGTCGAATCGAATCGGTCCGCAGCCTGACGTGGGCAGAAAGCTATAAATTCGTGTGGGCGATGGAAAATCTGCATGCAAAGCTGAACTCAAGAAGTCTTGCGTGTAGCCCTCGGCCTGCGCACGCCATTTCCTGCGGTCTCGAGCAGCGACGTACTATGGCTCACCAAACTTTGCAAGCGAGTACTTTTGCAAGTGATCGTCCCAACGACATGCTGGACGACCTCGTCCACGGCGTGCCCCGGGATAGGTTGAGGGCGGGCTCCAGCTTGATACGCGGAGCGCCCAGCTGTCGGGTTTCTGTCCAAGCTGGCCAGCGAAATTTGACTGCAGGTGGGCCAGCCTTTCCCGCCAGCTTCGAACAGGGTACAATGACAGAGCCCTGTCGACCCGGTCGCTCATTCGACGCATGGTGACGTTCCAGTCGTCGTCGTCAAGCCGCACCCGCCCCGCAATCAAGCGCAGCATGCGTCGTTGCAGGACGTCCAGCTGCTCCTTCTGGCGCGCCGTCAGGGCAAGCGTTGGCAGACCGAACAGCACCGTAGGCGTTACGACTGAATCGAAGAGCTTGAGGCGGCGACGGATTGAAATCTGTCTGTCGGTAAGTGTACTCCGTCGCTCATGGAACTTTCCCCAAGCGGCCTGCAACCGGTGCGACAAATCAACGTCAGCGCGTTGACGCAAGGACCCCGGCACTTTCCTTACTTTCCTTCCCAAGTATAAATAAGTGTCGCTGCCGAACAGAATTTCGACCATGTCGTCGCCAATCTCGACGTATGCTTGCCCAGTAAGGTCCTCCGTCGTCAAGATTTTCGTTTTCGCCGCATTGAAGTGCAGGCCGATCCGGCGTAGTTCAACGCACAGTGACTCTATCATATCGCACAGTTCGCTGCAGGATGTGGCATAGACAATGAAATCGTCGGCGCATCGGACGTTGGTGAGCCTCTCGCCGGACACGCCGCCCACGTCAAGTCCACGATTGCCTAGAGCCTAGAGAGAGCTTCCACCTGGAAAGTGCGAGCTCCAAGCCGGCGCTGAACAGCGTAGGGGCTGATGACGCCCCCCTGCTTGACACCTCTGTTAATGCCGAAGTTCTGCGAGCCTTGCACGCGCCCCGTCTGATGATTGCACAGCATCGCAAGTAGAGCTATGTGCGACTGCTCCACACCTTGTACCCGCAAGGCCTCGAACAGAGCAAGATACTCGATTATGTCAAAAGCTGTCTTCAGATCAAGGCTTGCAACCCAACATGCCAACATGGGATATTCCACTCCAGAGATTTGCCGCACACGTTCTCCAGCACGGCGAAAGCGTCGTCGATTGAGTGCTGCTTCCGGAAGCCCACTTGGTCTGGCGGCTGCTTTGCTTCAAGGTGCCCTCTTAGTCTTTCGTGTACCAACTTTGAGAATATCTGATACGTTGTCCGCAAGATGGCGATGGGTCGCCAGTTGCCGGGTTTGCTCCTGTCTCCGTTTTTCGGAAGCATCACGAACAGCGTGTCGTGCCAGCTCGGGTCGACGGTGCCCGTCCGCAGGATGTTGTTGAACATGGTCAGCACAAGCTTCAAAAGAGTGTCCGACGCACATTTTAACATTTTGACAAGGGTTTAAGGGTTTAGCCAAGCCGTCTGATACTTTAGCTCACACCTTTCGCTCACCCTTCACATCTCATTCATTTCTCTCTCCAGTTGCGCTGCCGAGCACAACCATGTCTCGCTTGAACTTGGAGCAGGATCTTGCGGCGGCGACCTCAACGCCGACTCGGGGGTCGAGTTCGTTTCGTGGCACTCGGATGCCGGGCGCACCTGTCGGAGGGGAGCGGGGGAACAATCAGGGGGGCCGAGATGTCCGTCAGCGTCTTCGCAGCCCTCTCCAGGAGATGGAGGCCTTGACTCCCCAATCGTCCCCGAAGTTCACAGCGTCGCATCCCCCGGAAGTGAGCCAGCAAATACTATGTCTGCTTTACGGGCCCTATTTGATGAAAAACTCCAGCCTCTCAGAAACGACGTCAAGGAACTGAAGGTACACATGAGCAATCTCAGGAACCAGGTGCGCGAGAACGAGGAGATGACGAACCTTAACATCGATAACCTTTCAGCAGACCTTGCTGAATTCAAAGGGTATTGTGAAGAACGTTTTTCGTCGATGGAAGTTGTGACCACGCCTGAAACCATGAAGGTGTGGTTGCAGGACCTTTTAAACAAGATTGACAAGATGAGTGCATCCAGGGCTCCCCCGAGAGGGTTGGACAGTCTTTGCTCAGTCGTCATTGGTGGTTTGGATTCCTTGGTGAGTTTTGATGGGGCCAAACAATGGGTCCAAGATGCACTATGGAATTCGTGGGGCCCCCAACCATCAGATATTTACATTAAGGGCGACTTCAAAGGGCTCGTCTTCGCCAAGTTCGGTTCGCAGACGGAGAGGGACCGGGCCGTTGAGATTATGCACAAATCGACTGCTGGAAACAAAGAGGTATGGGCCAAGCCAGATTTTCCAATTGACCAAAAGATTGTCCGGGGCATTGCTTTTGGAACAAAATTCATCATGTCAAAATGGGGCTGGTCACGGTCAGAGCTCAATGTTGATTGGGACCCTACCGTCAATGTTGGCAAGGTGAGCCTGTCCGGACGGGGTTCTCAAGGTGGAGCACAGCCCGGAGTGGGAGAAGTACATGATCACGGATGAACATCCCGAGTTCCGCGACATGCTCCGCGAGAACAGGGACAAAACAACCAAAGGCGGCGGCAAAGGCAAGTCGAAGGGTGGCGAGGCCACGCGCCACTAGGGACAGCTCCGGTCGAATCGAATTTCACCCCATGCACAACATGGGATTCTGCACGTGTATTGCAAGAGCGCTAGGTTGAATAACCCAGCGCGGATTGCAGAATTAATGGGCGAACTACATAGCATATTGTGGGACATGGTTCTGTTCAGCGAAACTCGCGCGCCAGCGGGTATCTTGGATCTGGAAGACGGGCATAAACTCTATACGCATCTTGCCGGCTGCTGCTCGCAGGTGTCGCTGTTCTTGTTCACCGTCGCCACGTCCCCAATATCATCAATCCCCGGCTGTATTCAGACCGGGTTATTGCACTGCACGTTTAAATTTTTGGGCGGCCATTCGCGTTCATTGCAACGTATGTGCCCCATGCGGGCTATTCTGTGGAAGACCTTCATACAACAATTGACCAGCTTAGCGTTGCCATGTCTGATGCTTCTCGGCTCGGTGCAAAAATCGTTCTTGGTGGAGACTTCAATACCCAGCTACATCATGGGGCACGAGGGCCACAAGTTGACCAAATGCTGTCGTCCTTCGGCCTGCAGGCGGCAAACGAGTCCGACGAGCCCAGCTTTGAGGACACGTGGACATTTCAAAGTTCTCCTGGGCACAAGCGCCGGATCGATGTCATCTTCGCCACCCCGTGCTTGGAGGTAGTCAAGGGACAGGCGGTCGACAGCATCAGCCTGGGATCAGACCATAGAGCAGTTTTGGCGGAGCTCAGATTCCGGTCTGGGGGCCCGCGCCCGAGGGGGCGCAAGCGAATCGTCAGAGGATGGGCCCCGTACGACGCCGAGAGCGTGTACCATTCAAGGCTGGATCATGCGGTTCAGGATTCGCCTCCACATACTCCTTCTGATCTGGAACATGTTGTTCGAGAAGTCGCCAACGAATGTGGCAGCGGCCCCAAGAGAGCAAGGAATAACAAGTTTTGGAACGACGCCGAGTTCAAGTCATTGCTCGGACAACGGCGTGCGTGTTCAGACACAGAGGTTCGCAGGGAGCTCTCCAAGCAGATACGAAAGCAGGCGCGCAAAGAAATCCAGCGGTGCAGGAACGACAGGGCTGAACAGATTCTCAAGGAGTTCAAAGACTTGGATCAGTTGGACGGCCTACGCTTCCTTCCCGCGCGCAATAGGCGGCAGGCTTCATCAACAGACGCCTCGCCGCAACAATTTGCAGACTTTCTTGCGAATATTTTTGCTTCTGACTGGGTGCACGACGCGGGCGTCAGCTCGATGACAGAATATCTGCATCGATGCCAGCAACGGGCTCTCGAGGGCGTCCCTGAGTTCGTCATGGACGAGCTGAAATACGCTCTGCGTAAGATGTGTTGCCGGAAGTGCCAGGACGAGTGCGACCTGTACCTGTGCATACGTATATTCACGTGCCCTCTCGTGCACGAGCCAGCGCAACTCGTTCAATTCGGAGCCCCTACAATCTGCACTGCAGACTTCCTTAGCTTCCAGCGGGGCGTGCCCTCAACTCGATGCGCCACCCTGCCAGAGGTGGATTCGATGCTGTCCTCCTCAGCCCTTTTTGAAGGGGCCCAGAGACACACAAATAAATACACACAAATCCCAGGATTCCCCATATTCTTCCATGTGTTTTGGGTTTTTGTCTTCCCCCCACTTCCCATACTTTCCCACATGTTCCTGGGGATCGACGATTTCTTGTGAGTGTGTTCTTGTCCCCTCCTGACTCTTCGTGACCTCCGGTCCAGCAAGGGCACGCCAAGATAATCCAGCGAACCTGCAGGCCGGCCCGCCGGCTCCTCCCAGCTGCCCGAAGAACTGCCCAGACGCCACAGGAGATGGCAGGAGATGGCCTGCAGCCACAAGGAGGCCCCAGGACACCTCCAGTGCCCAAGAATCGCGTAGGGGATGGACTACAGAATTGACTTACCCCAGACTTGAAAATCCACGTCGAGTCCACGGCAAATTCGTGGAACGTTCATCGATCTAAGAAAGTTCTAATATTTGAATTGAAGATTCGACGTGAAAATTAATTCTGGGGTAAATCAATTTTGTATTCGATCCCCTGACTCGGAGGAAGCTCCCAGGAGTTCATGAAGCCTAGAAGTCGCCCGATAAGCTCCCTGACAACCCCGCCAAAGTAGCCCCGCGGCCGCGTCATGCTGCAACGTGGCAACGCAACTGACACAAACGTAGTTGCGAACATGCGCGTGAGCGCGTGCCAGCGCAATTGGATGGTACTATCACCCTCCTCCCTCTGCCCTCCCCCCCCTCTCTCTGGGGAATTGCCCAAGGATCAGGATTGGAACCGAACTGACTCTTTGTAGATCGCTGCCGCTTCGGATTCGCATCGCCAAATGCTCCATTCCATTTTGAGGCGGCCGGGAGGTCTGAGCTGGGGTCGAAACCGACCTATTTGTCGAGCCCCATCCTCCCCCCTTGCGGCTAGCAGGAACCAAAGCTGGGTCACCTCGACCCCCCGGCCGGCTCCAGCATGCCGCTCCTCCCCCCCCTTCCCCTAGCAGGGGTGGTGGGGGGCAAGTACAGGCCGGGTCTGCTTGGAACGACGCAGAGACGGGCCCATCCCCAAAGGCCCTGCGCAAGGCCGACCAGGAACGGTGGCCGCCCCCAAAGTCCTGAGCAAGGCCCACCCCCAAAGTCCTGAGCACATCCTTCTCTTCACCGTCGGATCTGGGGCAGAGGAACATCCCTCGAGAACATGCGACCCACCCGCTGGCCCAAACACACAGAGCATCCGAGGGCACCCCCTCCCCAGGAGGCACAAGAACGCCCGACAAGCACGAATAACAATCGGCTGCCCTCCCCGAACCATCCTCGATCTTCCACATCGGCCTTGCCGCATCCCCGTCCCAACTTGTTTTCGGGACATACTTCGCACCTCCGGCGGCCGTTCGGGGCGATCCGGGCACCCCCGGAACGCTCTCGGCGAGATGCAGCTGCTGGAGAGCACCCCCAGGCTGGAACCCTGCCGAGGCCCTGCAAACACTTCGGAAAACCTTGAACCTCGACCTGTGATGCCTCGCTCCGGCCGTGCTCGATTCTGCTCCTGCGCCCACGCCTGCCCCGAGGCGGGGGGCGCACCCACGCCCTCGGACTTCTTGAAGGACACCCCGCCTCGGCGCGCGGCCATCACCCGGTCACCAGGCGAGGGAGCAGGCCCTGCTGCTCCATCCCCTTCCTGGGACACCCAGCGTCGCGCCTCGCCATCCTCCTCCTCAGCACCAGCCTGTTCCTCCTGCACCCTCCTCCTTCCGCCAACGCCACAACCCCTTGTAAATTACTCCAGACTCGCGCTCCCGATGCCATAACCCGTTGAAAATTACGAAGCACCCCGCGGTCGCGGATGAGAATGAGGGGGCGGCGGGGGCGTCGGCAGTCTGCGAGGCTCTGACGAAGCCCGCAAAAGGCGCCAAATGTTTGCAAAGATGAGCGGCGCGCGCAAGGGGGTAGGGGGAAGGGGAAGGCTTCCTAGAAGCACCCCTGCTTCTTGGAAGGCAAAGCCATTGCCTGCAGATGCACCGCCCGCGCCTCCTGAGGAGCAGCCTCCTTCTGAGACGCCTTTCCCCCTCCCCCTACCCCCGTGTGCGCGCCGCCAAACATTATTCGAGCCCGCCGCAGGCGCCACGAGCCTGCGCCTTCGAGACCTCAATCCCTCGAAAAAAAACTGCGCCCTGACGCTCCGGGGGAATTCCCGAGGGCGGGGCACGAAGGCGCTCCACGGAGGCCGCCCCGAGAGCGCCGGCACCCTCCAGCGCAGAGGACTCCCTCTCGGGAGGCGACGTCTCGGCCTTCCAGGTCAGCATTTTCTTATTCGGCGTTTCGGCATTGGGCCGAAGGGGGGGGCGGGGGAAGGGGGAGCTCTGGCTCAGGACCTCTGCTTAACGCGACTGTTTGCAGCACTGCGTTCTATGGGGGGAGGCTCCACCTGCTCGAAACAGGCACCCAAGACAGACAAGATCTACTACTCCATGGGGGGGGGAGGTGGGGGCGAGGGCCCGCGCTGATCGGCCAAACAATGCATCAGAAAACAATCATCTGTCGTCTCCTGAGAACTTGGCTCAGGCTCGAGGCCACGAATCCTCTGACAATAGCTAGGGGTGCGCGCTCCCAAAGCCGCATTACCTCATAATAAAGCGCACTGGAAGCGCGACCCGGATGCCACCATCTACCATTGTAATGACTACACACGCGCGCAACCAGCCGAGGCAACCAGCCCCAATTGACTGCCCGTGATGAGTTTGGACAACGAACCAATCAACCGAGTTGCCAATCAACCGACCGACATAACAACGAACCGACCTACCTACCAAGCGTGGCCATGCAAACCGTCAGAACGTGGACCGGCGGCAGAGGGCGAAACCCTTCGCGTATAAATTCGACGAATCACAAATTCATGTTTCGACACTGATCAGAAGCTCACTATCGTGAACTCAATGCTCGGAAACGCAATGATCAATAGCATGTTCGAACAGAGCAACTTATTGCTCAGAACTGGATGCCGGCAGAAAGCCGTCAACCAGGATACCGCTGGAAGCAGCGTAAAGCACTCTCTCAGCGTTCACGAAGTTCTCATAGCGTTCAGCCCTGTGGTGGCCCTGTAGCAGGCGCAGCCCAAGATGGCCCCATGATGGCCCAAGAAGATCACACGACGGAGCAAGAGGCCTCCAAGACGGCCCAAGTGGGCCACCAGAGAGGGAAGACGAACCGACATTTTAAGCCCTCCGCTCTACGCTTACCCCCGAGACCGCCAGCAGGCTGCCAAGAGGCTCCCGTGAGCCCCAGGAGGACCCCCCAATTGGCCTGCAAAAGGCTTCCAGGAGGCCTCAAGAGGCCCCCCACAGGCCTCCAAGAGGGCTGCAAGAGGCTTCCAGGAGGCCCCAAGAGGCCTCCAAAATGCATCCTCTTTCTCCTCCTAATCCGGCTTCTCCTCCTCCTCCTCCTCCTCCCCCTCCCTTTGACGTGCAGACCGGGCAACTGAAAGATCATAACAGTACGACACCACTGGGACAAGGATAAAACCTGGTATAGACAAATCGAGAGCCTCTGAGATCGCGCGGCTCTGGAGGATGCATCGGGCGCTGCAGCCTTCTCAGAGCGTTCCGGAACGCTCTGGAACAGATTTGCCCTCGTCCTGGCCCCGCCCAAAGCAGGCAACGTCTGTAGAGACCTCCCAGATGGGGTCGGAGTAGATGGGGTGGAGAGCATCGCGCCGTACAGCCGGTGCATCGGCGAGGCATCGGCGATGCATCGGCGATGCATCGGCGACGACCGCGGTGCATCGGCGACGCCGGCGTGGAAAAAGGGGGCTCCGCATCGAGCCGCATCGCCGATGCATCGGAAATGAGGAGTGGTCCTCCGACCCCATCTACCCCGACCCCGTCTAGGAGGCCTGGAGCGCGTGTCTGTATTTTCGGCGATTATGGGCATTAGAGGATGGGAGGGGCGGAGGGGCCAAGGGGGGGGTATAATGTAACGCCTCCCCCTCACCGTGCGCACGGCGGCAGTGCCCAGAGCGCACTGGGGGGGGGGGAGGAGCGTTACGCTGTAGGGGGAGGGGGATGGGGGGCCTGGGGCTAGAATGCCCATTATGCCCCAAGCAATAAAGAAACACGCTCCTAGGGTTTGGCCAGCCCTTGCTAGGGAATCGAACTCTATACACCGACGCTTTGTCTGGCCCTGCATTGAAATTTGCACTTGGGAGCGGATCCTGGTGTATACGGGACCCTGGTGTATACATTTTCCGTTGCTTCCCCAGGACATCAGGGAAAAAAGTATACACCACACCACCCCAGCGTCGTCCCTGACCCTCCAGAACTCCTGGGATTGAAAGACAGCCCGCCACTGGCAGTGTAAAAGTTCCAATTTCCGACTGGCCGCCGCCACCAGCTGGCCATCGCTCGGACGTCCATTCCCTGTGTTTTTGTTGGTCTCGTGCGTGACTTTTTTCGCCAGAGGCTCAAGGATTCTCCTCGATGGTCCTCGCCGAAGGAAAAAATGCACACGTCCGAGCGATGCCGAGCCAGAGGGAGTCGCTTTGGGGCACGGCGCGCACGGCACCGCTCTGCAGACCTCGCCAAGGGGGCTCCCCGAGCCTCCCGCCGCCGTGCGGCCCACGCGCCGGCCGCCTTTCGCGTCGGTGGTCTTCGGGTGGAGGGTCATCTTGAACGAGACCGCCGGGGCGCCTCTCGGGAGCGGCCAAAGAGGGGGGTGTCCAAGAGGGGGGGGTGCAAACCATGACGGGCGGCACGTGCGCGGCCCAGCGGGGGACCAGGGACGTGATGGAACAAGAAGGGGCGCCATGAAATCCGAGGAATATCATGGCCCCCGCCATGATGTCCACCCCCCCCTAGTCATCACCCCCCTCCTTGCCGCCCCCGAGCCTCGTCTGAGCAGCACCTCGAACTGCGGAGACACGATCTGAGCAGGGCAGCATATCTTTCCCCCCCCCGCGCGTGTGCGGGCACACGCCCCCCGCGGGGGCAGCGACCTCTCGGAGCTCCTCTTCGACGCGAGGCCTGGTGCCCCGCTCCAGCGGCAGAAAGTCGGGCCTGTCCCCCTACAGGGGGATTTTCTACGAAAAATGCTTGTACAAAAAAAACCATCAAAAAATGCTCCAAAATGGTCAAAGAAAAAAAGTCCCCTGATCATGTTTTATTTCTCCTGCAGAGGGACAAGCCCGACGTAATTATATCCACGTGGCTCGCGTCGCCCGCTGCACCCCTCGCGCCTCTGCCTCCCTCCCGCAGCTCCTGCCCGACCGACTCCTCCGCGGCGCCTTCCTCGGTCGCCCCGCCCGCCCCCGCCCCCCCCCCCCCCCCATAGGTGTGCAATGCTGTCTTCTGTCTGTGGCTGGGGACACGCGGCTTTGTCCAGGCCTCATCCCAACGCGCTTCCTGCCAGGCCTGGACACTCCAAGCGGCGAACTATCCTTTGGACGCCCGAAATGGGTACGGGAAAAATGGGTACGATGCCCAACAACAAAGGTTGTCCCAAACCGACAGCGGCCGCTGTTGGGCAGGCGGCATTCTGTCTCAAACGGATACAGGCCGCGGCGGCGTGGACAGCGAGCCCTGTTCAAAACGAACAGGAACTGCTGTTGGGCATCGTGCCCATTCTTCCCGTACCCATCTCGGGCGTCCAAATATTCTCTCCCTCTTGCCTCCCTCTTCCCGGCACGCACCACACCCTCGCCACATCAGACTCCCCAGACCCGCGCAACTGCCACCGGCGAGGAACATCGACCATCCATTACCGCCCCGAGCGGACGGCGTCTGGAACGCTGCATGGCGCGGGCCTCAGTCCGAAGTCCATGATCATAGGCCTTGTGTCGGAGCGGCTGGTATCGAGACTCTACGAGGCCTCAGGAAAAGGCCAGGAGGGCAGGATCGATCAGCATCGCATCGGGAAATCTGATCGGGTCGGAATAGAATAGCATCGGCTGCGCCAGGATGCACAGCAACGCCACACAAACATCGGGCCACATCGTCGGCTTACCGCTATCGAGCCGCATCGGGCCAGCCGGAATCGATGTCGATTCCGATCGGTCGCATCGAAAAGCGCCCTGGGAGGGCCACCCAAGGCAGTAATGGGCTGCTCGGCTACACGCAAAGAGTGATCCTAGGCTTAAGTCGGGCCTGTCCCTCTACAGGGGGAGTATTCAAAAATAGTCAAACATTACTCCGACGGAAGGACCCCGCATGATAATCTGTTTAGCTTGCCCTTACCCTTTTCTTCATCGCCCTGACGGACACTCTCCTCTCGCCCGCCGTCCTGCTCTCACCTACTCCGGAGTAATTACAGGTTGCCGATGACCCGCTCGGATGACCAACATGAAGTGCGGGAACCCTAGGGAGGGGGCTCCCGCCTGACACTTCCTCACAATTCACTGACAGTCGAGGCTCCCGCTTGATACTTCCTCCAAATTCAAGCCTGGTGAGCCCCACGAAAATGACAGTTACAGGTTGCCGATGACCCGCTCGGATGACCAACATGAAGTGCGGGAACCCTAGGGAGGGGGCTCCCGCCTGAGACTTCCTCACAATTCACTGACAGTCGAGGCTCCCGCTTGATACTTCCTCCAAATTCGGGCCTGAGAAGCCAAAAATGGCGACAGTTACAGGTTGCCGATGACCCCCTCAGATGACCAACATGAAGTGCGGGAACCCTAGGGAGGGGGCTCCCGCCTGACACTTCCTCACAATTCACTGACAGTCGAGGCTCCCGCTTGATACTTCCTCCAAATTCAAGCCTTAGAACCCCCAAAGTGACGACTGTTACAGGTTGCCGATGACCCCCTCAGATGACCAACATGAAGTGCGGGAACCCTAGGGAGGGGGCTCCCGCCTGACACTTCCTCACAATTCACTCACAGACGAGGCTCCCACTTGATACTTCATCCAAATTTATGCCTGAGGAGCCCAAAAATGGCGACAATTACAGGTTGCCGATGACCCGCTCGGATTACCAATATGAGCTGCGGAACCCATAGGGAGGAGGTTCCCGCCTGAGACTTCCTCACAATTCACTGACAGTCGAGGCTCCTGCTTGATACTTCCTCCAAATTCAAACCTGAGGAACCCAAAAATGACGACAGTGGCAGGTTGCGATGACCCGCTCGGATTACCAACATGAAGCGCGGGAACCCTAGGGAGGGGGCTCCCGCCTGAGACTTCCTCACAATTCACTCACAGACGAGTGAGTGATGACGAAGTGATGAGTGAGTGATGATGATGATGATGATGATGATGATGATGATGATCATGATGATGATGATGATGATGATGATGATGATGATAATGATGAGTGAGTGAGTGAGTGAGTGAGTGAGTGAGTGAGTGAGTGAGTGAGTGATGATGATGATAATGATGAGTGAGTCAGTGAGTGAGTGATCGAGTGACGATGATGGTGATGGTGATGATGAGTGATGATGATGAGTGATCGTGCGATGCTGAGGGTGACTGGTGATGATGATGACGAAATGATGTGTGAGCGTGTAGTGATGATGATGATGATGATGATGATGATGATGATGATGATGATGATGATGATGATGATGATGATGGTGATCGTGCGATGCTGATGGTGATGAGTGATCGTGCGATGCTGATGGTGATGCTGATGATAATGAGGATGAGTGGGAAGTGATGGTGATGGTGATGGTGATGGTGATGATGATGATGATGATGAGGAGGAGGAGGAGTAAGCAAGGAGGAGGAGATGAGAGGGAGGAGGAGGAGAGATCTTAGGATGTGGGGAAAAATACTCTGGGGACGATTGTTTGAGTATGTGTTGGGCATCTTTTGAATATGGTTTGAATATTCTTTATTGTTCGTCCAAAATTCCCCCTGTAGGGGGACAGGGCTGACTCGATCCTGGGCCGGGGTGACCTCTCGTGCGCGGCTTTCGGGGGGCGCGGGGGCCACGCCCGAGCGCAGAAGCCGCCGCGAATCGCACGGGATTCGGCCAGCGGGGAGTCCCTCTGCTCGAGCAGGAGCCTCGCCATCGCTCGGACGTCCATTCCCTGTGCTGTTTTCGGTTTCGTGCGTGGTTTTTCGCAGGATGATCCAGGATGCTCCTTAATAAGCTCCGCCGAGAAAAAATGCACACGTCCGAGCGATACCAAGGGAACACGGCTGCAGAATCCAGACCTACGAACATCTATGAAGGGGCCCAGGGACACACAAAGAGATACACACAAATAACAGGATTCCCCATATTTCCAAAAAGTTTCGGGGTGTTTGTCTTCCCCCCCACACTTCCAATATTTTCTTATATTTTTTGGAGAATCGTCGATTCATTGTGTCTCTGTGTTTGTTCCCTCTTGAATCTAGAGGACGTTCTGTACGTGCTTAGCAGAAACACGGCGGACCATCCAATCTTGGAGTAAATCCATTCTGCAGTCGGTCTCCCACTCGGACTGTGCCTGCACCAGAACGCCACTCCAACGAGACGTCACTCTTGCGCGTTGCCGAAAAACGCAGGCCCCGGCGCCCTGCCCCACCCCCCCACCCCACCCCTGGCCAGGCTCGATTAGGCATAAAAGGACCCCAAACCCTTTGGGAGGCGACCTAACTTAGGAGGGCCAGGAACAGCAGGGATAGGGGATCGTTTCTGCAGGTGTATCGAACCAAGCCGCCCATATGAATTATTCCTGCTGCGTCAAAGGCAACCTCAGTGAGGCCACGTCTTCATCAAAGTATCAGGGCTAGGGGTTATTTCGCGCGCCAGCCAAGCCTTATTGTCAAACAGCCCCACGCCAAGGCACGACCCAGGCAGTGCTGTCCGTTCCAATTTTGCGTTCGTTCTCCCTCTGTCCGTCCCCGTTCCGCTGTTGCTACAAACGAAACCTAAACGAACACGGTCCACGAGACCGCACACCGAACGGTCAGCAGATTGTCCTTTGCGTTGAGACTTCGTCCGTTGTCCTGCTCCTGAGGTGCTGGTGAGACGATCGCTGGCGCGCTCCTCAGGTCGAAAACTCGAGAGTTGGCCTCTTCAGAATGAATGTGGATCTCCATGCTGGTCCACGAGATCGCTGAAACTACGTTTAGGTCGAGCCCCGCCCCACGCCGAACACAAATGCCTGCAAGGTACGAACACGATATCTACTCGTGCAACCATCGCGATGACATGAAGAGCGCCTAGTAAGAAGCGATGGGGCTTTTCCCGCCACGGCGAGCCTCGGCCACGAACAGGATCCCCGACCTGGATCCGGGAAGCGACCCGAAAGCCGGAGCCCCCCTGAGCCCATAGTGCTTCTTACTTCAGCGTCTCGACTGTGATACCTGTGCGTGGCACGAGCACTGGTGTCAGTACTGGAGAAGCCTGCGCGCGCCAATACCAGGAACAGTGGTGGTCACGGTGGCATAAAAAATACCACCAGAAATCGTCGTCGGAATCATGAATGTCGTAGTGGTGGCACTGTCTTCGGTACTACGAATGCTGCCACATCTTCTGGCACGGTAAGCAATAGTTTGAGCATCTACGACAAGTGCAATGCGCAACGAGAGAAAGAATGAACCCAGCTTCCACCGCACCGTGCACCGGATGGTGTCTCGCCCTCGTGGCGTTTCTGGTTGGTATCGCTCCTTGAACAGCAGTCGCTCGTTCAGACCCACCTCCGCATCGAGCCCACATGCGTTTGAGCAGGGACCGACCGTCCCGGTATTCGTATAGTCCTACCACGAAATGTCCGTAGAACCCAAGAATGTTCTTATAACAAAAACAACGTTCCTAGACCATACGCCCGACCAGCCTCAACCAGAAATGGTCGAAGAACACGTCGTGGGAACCGCAAAAGGTTCTTAGAGCATTGTTTGGCAGGGCTATAGGCGAACCAGGGCGCTTCGCCACTGCTTGAGAGCAGTCGCTCGTTCAGACCCGCCTGAGCATCGAGCCCACGAGTGCTGCTCCGATGTGCTTCGAGAGGCGGGCTTGCTTCTCAGAAGGCGGGGGCCCTCTTAGAAGCGCTCAGGGCTTCAGGGTACCTTGAAGGCTGGGGCGCTCAGAGCCTGGAGGGCTTCTGAGAAGGCTGCCTTTTGAGGCCCTGGGCGCTTCCAAGAGGGCCCCCGCCTCCTGAGAGGCAGCCCGCCCATTCAGGAGGCCATTCCCCTCGTGTCAGCGTGCTGCTCCGATGTGCTTCGGCCCTTCGACGTCTGCGAGGGGGCCGGCCTCCTCGAAAGGCGGGGGCCTCCAATACATCGGGGGCGGTCAGGAGGGGGGTGTCCAAAGAGGTGTGTGTGTGTTTTGGTGCTTTGGTGCATCGGCAGCCTGGGGCGTCTGCACCTCGCCAGGCCCGTGCGCTGGGCTCTCGAGCGAAGGTCATCGCCTGCCGAGCCTGTGCGGAGCCGAGCCGCGGGCAGCGCCCCCGCCGAACTCCCCAGGGTGCAGAGCGAAAGGGCCCCCTCGAGGCCGCGCCCCACCCTAGGCCCCTCAGCCTGGTGCCAAGGGGGGCTGAAAAGCGAGAACACGCGCCGTGCCCAGGCCCCGCCAACGGCGAATGCGGGCCCAGGCGCCCCGAGGGACCGCCCCCTCAGGCCCCTCAGCCACGGCGGACACCGCGCCAAGGGGGGCATTGTCTCTACCGCTGGGGCCCTCTCAGAGGCGGAACCCGCACCCCGACGACGGGCAGAGGCGCAACGGCCGTCCCAGCAATCCGCGAGGCCATCCACGCAGCTGGCACTCTTGCTGCTGACCCCATCCACGGCCTCAGCCCTCAGCGAGACCGTCACCGCCGCTGGGACGCCCGCTGCAGGACCTCGCACTGCCGCTGGAAGGTGGCCATCTTGTTGTCGAAGGCGGCCTCGGCCAGACGGAGCCGATCCACGGCGGCCCGAAGGCGCACCTTGGCCTCGTCGACGGCGCCCGCCACCCCATTGCGCAGAGCCACGGATAGCTCCTGCGCTCGGAGGGCACGCAACTTGGCCAGGTCCTCCACGAGGCTGGCCTGGGACCGCCGCTGGGCCTCCATCGACTCCTCCATCTTGGCGAGGATCGAGGGGAGAACGAAGTCGTCGTCGTTCGTCGCCTCCTCGCTCTCCTGACCCTGCAGCTCGGCGCCGACGATACTCTCCAAGGGGCCTCCGACGGCCTCCTCGCCCACCGCCGCGCTGAGCTGCGGGAAGGGCGGGACCTCGCCCAGCACCGTGTCCTCCTCGAAGGGGCTCTGGTGCTCCTGCTCGCTCGCGTCCACGCGCGCCTCGGAGCTGTCCACGACCTGGTCGGTGCCCTTGCACACGTCCACGTCCAGCTCCGCGCCGTCGCCGACGGACCCCTCCAGCATGGTGTCGTCGGCGTGGTCGTCGAAGGGGTTCCCGCCCACCTCCGTGGCCACCGCCGCGCTCGGCACCATGGGCGGAGAGGGCGGGGCGAGCCGCCGCCGCCCGCCTCGGCCAGGTCCGGTTGCGCCGGCACGCGGGGCCCGCAGCGTCCGCCACGCTGGGCGCGCTGCGGCCGCACCAGGGCCTCCCGCAGGGCCTCCACGCCCTTGCCGAGGACCACGTGCGCCCCGACGTTGCGCCTGGCGCGGGCTGCGCCGCACGCCTGCACGCCCCGCAGCTGCTGGCGCATGGCGGGCTCCATGGCCTGCCAGCGCATAGCGAGCTCGGCGTCCTCCTCGGAGCCGCCGTCCGCCAGGAGCGCCCAGGCGGTGCGCAGCGCTGCGGCCACGGCAGCCGCGATCGCCTGCCGCGAGGCGCCGCCCGCCGCCGCTCCCTGAGCAGCGCCTTGGACGGCCATCGCGATGACCAGTCCAGCGCCGTCCGACCGTAGATCCATCCCCTTGGTGCCGCCGCCCGACGCCGCCATGGCAGGGGCCGCGACACGGGGAGCAGGACAGAGCCGCTCTCTCCTACGAGAAGGAGAGGCACGGCGCGTTCCTGCCCACCCTGGCACCAGGGCAGGCTTGAGCCAAAGAAAAAAAGGGTGTGTGTGTGTGTGTGTGTGTGTGTGTGTGTGTGTGTGTGTGTGTGTGTGTGTGTGTGTGTGTGTGTGTGTGTGTGTGTGTGTGTGTGTGTGTGTGTGTGTGTGTGTGTGTGTGTGTGTGTGTGTGTGTGTGTGTGTGTGTGTGTGTGTGTGTGTGTGTGTGTGTGTGTGTGTGTGTGTGTGTGTGTGTGTGTGTGTGTGTGTGTGTGTGTGTGTGTGTGTGTGTGTGTGTGTGTGCAAATCGTGGCCCGGGGCATGCGCGCGGACCAGGGAGGGGGCCAGGGAACGTGCTTGGAATAAGAGGACGGGCCATGACATCTGGGAGATCTCGTGGCCTCCTCCTCCTCCTCCTCCTCCTCCTCCTCCTCCTCCTCCTCCCCCTCCTCCCTTGTGAGAGAAGGCCTCCGCCTCCCCGAGAGGAGGCCTCCTCCCACCTCGCGGCGCCACCAATCTGGTGGGCGCCGCCTCGGAGCGCCGGGGCGTGGCGCGTCACGCCTGGCCTGCCTCGGCCGTCGTGTAGGGCTATAAGGCTATAGGGCTTTCGGGCTGTAGGGCCAGAGGGCCATGACTATATATAGGACTATGGGGCTCCATGGCTAGAGGGCCATAGGGCTGTAGGGTTATAGGGCTCTGATGGGCTACAGGGTTATGGGCACATAGGGCTCGCGGGCTATAGGGCTATACTGCTATAGTGGTATAGGGCTTTAGGGCTGTAGGGATATAGGGCTGTACGGCTATAGGGCTATTAGGCTATAGGACTAGGGATATGGCTATTGGGCTGTAAGTATGTAGGGCTATAGAGCTACAGGGCTCTAGGACGATGGGGCTATAGGGCTATAAGGCTATAGGGCTGTAGGGCTACAGGGCTGTTAGGCTATAGGGCTATGGGGCTATAGGGCTATAAGGCTATTGGGCTAGAAAGCACCCGGGCACCCAAGCACCTGGGCACCCGAACACCCGGGCGGGCCGTGGAAATCGGTGACAACCCTCACAAAACCATATGAAACCGCTAGGACACCTAAAAAGACAAGCTCTGATTTGGGAATATATGGATTGAGCAAGGACCGACCGTCCTGGCATTCCTATAGTCCGACCACGGAATGATCTCAGAACCCACACATATTCCAAACATTAAAAACAATGTTCTTAGAATATAAGCCCTGTTTGCTGACACAAGACAATCTCAGCCATAAGTATTCTAAGAACATTTCGCGCAGACCACAAAAGGCTCTCGGGATATCCGGTGGTGGGCCTACAGGCGAGCCAGGACGCTTCGCCACTGCTTGAATATAAGCTCCGAGCCCTGCTCCAACAGCTCCCCAGCCAGGTCCCAGGCGGGTCCCGAGGGCAGCGCCGCCTCCATCCACTGCAAAAGCACATGCTTCTGATGTTCACATATTATTAGCTCTCTCGACCCGCGGCAAAAAAACTCTGCGGCGCACGTCCGTGGCTTCCGACCCCGGTCATCCTCTGCACGAGAGAACGGAATGCGATGCGAATGCGCGGGCTGCACTCGCATGTCACTTTAGGCCCTTCCGTTTCCACGTGCAGAAATACAATGCTGTGCACATCGGCGCTCCCAGGCGCTCCCAGGCGCTCACTGGCGCTCCCAAGCGGTCCCAAACTGTCCCGGGCGGTTCCCGGCGCATTCCAGGCGCTCCCAGGCGTTCCAAGGAGCTTCCAAGCGCTCCGAGGAGCTCCCAAGCGCCCCCATGCGCTCCCAGGCGCTCCCAGGCGCTCCCAGGCGCTCGCAGGCACTCCGAGGCCTTGGGATTTCCGTAGGGCTGTCTGTGGTCTGCCGATGGGATCCAGGGTAACACTTTGGGAATTCTGGGTGGTGACGTGATCGTCAGTCGTTGCATCGGCTTTCAGCGTGAGGGCGACTCGATGAAATGTTGGAACCTTTTGAGCCATCGTGGACGCTATTCCGAGAAGAAGGGGCAACGGTGGGCAAGCCAGAATCCTTGAAAGCAAAAACAAAGCAAGATGATTGCACCTGGCGCTCCCGCGCCAATGACTTTGCATGATCGGCGATGCACGCACAACTTGACACTGGACCTCAAGCAGGCACTGGCTAGCCGCATGTGCACGCAACCGCGTGCCCACAAACATGCCCGGCCGCGCAATGATCCAGCCATGCGAATGGCGGCCGAAAAAACGCATGCTCCTGCTTGTCCGTGCCCTTCAGCTTTCGCGCGTCGACGACCCACTGAGCGCGAGGTATTGATATCATTCCGCTCTCTTCACACAGCACGCCCCACCCCCTCCTCCCTACTGGTCACCCAAGCCCCCCCCTCGCCCCGAGCCCCCGCTCACAGGGCCTGGCAGGAAGGGGGCTCGACCCTCGAAGGGGCGGAGGATCGTGGCGGACGACAGGGGGGATCAGCTTCGGGGACCTGCTGACCTGGGTCAATCCAGACCCGAGTCAGCCAGGCTTTGCAGGATCCTGCAAGAGCCTGCAGGATCCTGCAGACGCCTGCTCCCAAGCCAGGGTCAGTGCACACCGGGCGCTGTAGGATCCTGCAAGATCCCGCGCTCTGGCTGACCCCCGTTTGCACTGACCCCCGCCTGGAGGCCCCCGACAGCTCACGTACAGTGGGGGCCCGACCACAAGAAACCTTCCAAAAGAAACCCAACCCTGAGACCCCATGACGTCCACCGACTTTTGATGTGGGAACGTCACGCTGTTCGTAGCCAAGCCATCGAAACCCAAGAAACCCAGGGCACCCTTCGGGGGGAACAAAAGGGGGGGATAGCAAAGGGTAGGATAGAGAATCAGCTCACGCAGCTGATTTTCCCAGCGCCTCCCGGCGCCGGGAGGCGCCCATGTATCGAGAAATGGGCCCGGCAGCGGGGCCGAAACCAGCTGCATACATACATCGGATTTCGTACCCCCCCTTTCCCTGTCCCCCACTTTCGTTCGGCCCGACCCCTGGAGGCAGGCAGGGTGCTTCTTGGCTCGGGAGCGGCCAAGAGGGGGGTGTCCAAGAGGGGGGGGGTGCAAATCATGACCGGCGGCATGTGCGCGGCCCTGCGGGGGGGCCAGGGACGTAAGGAAGCAAGAAGAGGCGCCATGAAACATGGGGAAATATCATGGCCCCCGCCATGATATCCACCCCCCCCTAGTCATCACCCCCCTCTCTTCCGCCCCCGAATCATAAAGAGCATCTCGTCGACGCCTGACCTCTTCCCTGACTCCACCGCGCCGGCGGTGGTCCTCGCGCGCACAGTGCGGGAGACGCTCGGAAGGGAGCGCGCCCGCGCGCTGACCGCACTGAAGGGGCCCACACACACAACTAAATACACCCCCCTCTTTGCCGTCCCCGATTGGCATGGGCCCCCACTGCAGCCGGTCTCCCCGGAGCCCCTGGCGCCACGTGGCGCCCACGCGAGCCGAGGAACAGCGCCCCGCGGCGGGGCCGAGGCCAGCGGCACGCAGCAGACGTCGTGCCCCTCCCGCTTCCCCTGTCCCTCCCGCTCGGCCGACCCAAGGATAGGGACGAGGAGGACGAAGAGGAGGAGGATGACGAGGAGGAGGAGGAGGACCCCCTCACCCTCCAATTTATGGTGGTGGTGGTGGTGGAAAACAAGCCAATCATTAGGGGAACGACGAATGACAGAAACGTACAAAACTCGGAGGCCCGCGCGGATTTCTCGGATCGGCGCTGGACCCCCCTGGCGGCGCCTCCAGCGCCGCCCCTGGCGCGCTCCACGCGCCAAGGAGGGGGGTCCAGCGCGGATCCGAGAAATCTGCGCGGACCTCCGAGTTTTTATGCTTATGTCACTCGTCGTTCCCCTAATGATTGGCCTGTTTTCCACCACCACCACCATACATTGGAGGGTGAGGGGGTCCTCCTCCTCCTCCTCGTCATCCTCCTCCTCTTCGTCCTCCTCCTCGTCCTCCACCTCCTTCCCCCTCCAACTTATGGTGGTGGTGGTGGTGGAAAACAGGCCCATCACCTAAGGAAGAAGTCCCTGCCTCAATCAGGCAAGGCGAGATCGCAGGCGTCGGGGGCTGGCGGGGGAGCCACGAGCAGGCTGCTCGTGCGGAGAGGGGGCACCTGCACTGGGAGAGAGGTCCCGGAGAGGGGGAAGCGCCACAGATGGCGACGGCGTATGCCGCATGCCTTTTCCCCCCGCGACTTCCCTCCATCGCACCCTCCCCCGCTACTAGAGGCCTCCTCGATGGGGTCCGAGTAGATGGGGACGGAAGACCGCGCCGCATCGCCCATCTACAGCTGAGAGTACAAAGCTGCACAGCTGAAAGGGTGGAACACAACACGACGAAGACGAGGCTGCTGCTACAAATGGCGACTGCGCATCCCTTCCCTCCACTCCTTCCCTCCATCGCACCCTCCTCCACTACAAAGGAGGCCAGTCCGCAAGAGATTTCCCACAAGAAACCCAACCCTGAGACCCCAGGACGTCCATTGACTTTTGTTGTGGTGTGGGAGCGCCGCGCTCTCCACAGGAAAACCAACGAAGCCGCCGAGAAACCCAGGGCACCCTGGAGGCAAGCAGGGTGTCTCTTGGCATGGGCCTCCACTGTGCTTCCCTTCCGTCTTCCGTCCCTCCCTCGGATCGATCCGCCGCCTCGGTGCGGCAATAGCCGTCGACCTGGCTCTGCGTCACCGCATTCACCTGGCCCGCCGCGCGCGGCAACCAGCGGGGGCTGCTGGCGGCACCGCGGCCCGCACGAGCCGGGGGCCCTCTGGAGACCGCCAGGCTGTCGGGCGCGCGAGGAGCACCTCGAGATCGGCCTCCTGCCAGCCTGCCCTGCCAGCATCTCAAGACTGAGGATCGAGAACGCAGCGCTGGAGGCCCGTTACGCTGTCACTGTAACACACACACACAAACACAAACATCCGCACACGCGCACACACATATCCGTGTATTGAGCGTATATACGTACCAGAACCACGACGCGCTTCGCGCACGCTCAAATTCTACCCGCCACGTGGGCGAGCGTATAGCGCGTCAGAAGGGCCGTGTCCCGATGATCGGGTCCTCGGCTCGGAGGCCGCGCTGGGGCCTGAAGTCACAACAGGGCTCGGTACTCTCGGCAAACTGGGGCCATCCTTGGTCCTTGGGCAACCGTGCAACTCTCCTCGGGATGCTTTGTGCCTCCGAGGCACACCCTTTCTCAAGCAATGGGGACTCCAGAAAAGAGAGGAAACACACACACACAGTGGGATTCTGTTGGGTTCTGACTGGTTTGGCCCCCTGGGACGCCCTGTTTGGGGCACTCTGCGCGGCCTCTCGGGCCCGATTGTACTAGTGGACACTTCCTTGGGCAGCCTGGGGGCCTCCTGGGACCATCGTGGGGCACAGCTCCAAATCTCCTGGGAGAGCTCGGAGGGAGGAGGGGATGAGGAGGAGGAGGAAGAGGAGGAGGAGGAGGAGGAGGAGGAGGAGGAGGAGGAGGAGGAGGAGGAGGAGGTGGAGGAGGAGGAGGAGGAGAAAGAGGAGGAGGGAGGAGGAGGGAGTGGAAAGGAGGAGGACGAGGAAGGAGCAGAAAAGAGGGAGGATGAAGGAGAAAATACGAAAGAGCGATGGGGGGGTGAGAACGGGAGGAGAGAGACGGAGGAGGGTGGAGGGAGGAGAAGGCAGCAGGAAATGAAGGAGAGAAAGAGAGTGAGAGAGGAGGCATGCGGGAGGGAAAAGGGATGAGGAAGCAGGGGATAGGAGGGAGGGGTGGGGGAGGGAGAGGAGGGGGGAGGAGGCGGAAAGAGGATGAGGAGAAGTGATGGGGAGGGAAATTGTCTACTTAGTGCTTCTATACCTTCTGGAATGAAAGTGTCTTCAATTTAAGCCGTGCAAGAAGTAGTATCTTGTAGTCTCCAATGGGGCAGCTCAGGGGACACGTGAGGGCCACACTTGGGCGTCTACTGGGGGCCTCTTGGGAGCTTCTTAGGAGCTTCGTGGGGAACTCTGGGGGCCTCGTCGTGATGCTCCGGGGGCCACCTTGGCGCCGAGAGCGATCGGAGGGCCGCTCGGGGGGCGCTTGGGGAGCCTCTTTTGGGGCTTGAGGGCCCTCTTGACGCGCTTGTGGGCCGTCTTGGACGCCTCTTGTGCCGTCTTGGGGCCATCCTGGGTTTCCTGGGGCGCTCTTGGGGGCCTCTTCGGCGGCCTTGGGGCGCTCTTGGGGGCCTCTCGGACCTGCCTGGGGTGCTGGTGGAACACAACAATGAATATGCCAAACATCGACGTTTTCCAATACAAGTGTTACGACTTTTGATGTCCGGGGCCCTCGAGGGGGTTCTCTTAAAGCAGTCTTGGGGCGTCTTGGGGGCCTCTTGGGGTCTCTTGAAGCCCTCTTGGGCCGTCCAGGAGCACTCTGGAAACCATCTCAGACGTCGTGAACTTCGACCGGGGGTCTGGGGACTTCGGGGAAGGCTCCGGTGCCGGGGACTTTTCCCGCCTAAGACACCCCAAGAGCCCCAGGATGCCACACGAACGCCTCCCAGAACCCCCCCCCCGAGATACCGAGCAGGCCCCCATTGACGCCGCGAAGGCACGGTGGTGGGATAGACAGACCCGGGGGTACCAGATGCAGAAACTAGGCTCTACTTCCTCTGAGTATGAACATCTACTCTGTTAATTGCGGTACCTCGGCCATTTTCACAGCAAATTCCTCGTCTTTAGACCCACGCCAGCCGCAGCACAGCGATCGTCTACATGTATCCCCCCAGCGTGAGCGTGTCTTTGGCACAAGCACCACATCCCATTCTCCGCACCTCTACAAGCGCACTCCACTATCGCTTCCCCCTCAACTCATCCGACTCAGTCCCCTCATCGCGCTTGACCTCGCATTCGTATAAAATAGCCCGAGATGCCTCAAGATACCCACCGGTATGTCTCCAAGAGGCTCATATACTGCCTCAATACGTTTGACAAGTTGTCACAGAGCCTCCCAGGAGTGTTCCCGAGGAGCCAACATCCTGAAATAACCCAAGGTAGTTGAGTAAGCGTGGTCGTCTCACCTTTTCGCTTCCGATGACTTTCTGAGGCATTGAGCTGGCTCCAAGATCGCCCAAGAGAGCCCCAAGGGGAGCCCTGAAGGGCGGTCCAAAAGCCCAGGAACACTCGACAAGCGTCTCAAGAGGGCACCAATTGCCAACTATTCGGGCTCAAGAGGGGCAACGCAAATTGAAGCGATCCTTCTTCATTGACAGAAGCACTGACAAACCATGCGGTGCCTGAAAATTGTTGGCCACTCGGGGTCATCGATGGGAGGCTTTCGGGCCCAGTCAGTCTCAAGATGGCCCACATGCCCTAAGATCAAACTCGCCCTCTGGGCGCAGGTGGTTTACTTACGTAGAGAGATGGTTCTTCCCCATTTCGGGGAGGGGTCCACCAATTTCCGCTCACCACGTCGCAGCACTTCGCCTCTTGTATGTGGAATGGATGTGGCTGGCAGGCTTAGGAGAAGCCGAACGGGGGTCCCAGAAAGAGCGATGGAGAGCCTCACGTTGTGGATCTGAGTGGCCCCACAGAACTCTTTCGAAGCCCGTGTGGGTAGCCATGGCGCTCTGCTGCAGTTCGGTGAGGGCACCTCTGGGGCTCTGTTGGGACCTCTGGGAGCCTTCGGAATCCGCCTGGATTGCTCTGGAGGATGTAGAGCGCGAAGCACACGCCGGTCGGAAGAGGTAAGTAACACACATGAAGAAGGAAGGCGGATCAAATAGATTGAGTTCAGGCCCTGCCAGAGAATACGGTAGGAAGGCGCTAGAAGTAGATAAAGATCTGGATATCCCAAACTACCTACTTGAAGGGGCCCCAGGACACACACACACAGAAATACACACAAATAAAAAGATTCCCAATAGTTTCGCATATTTGTCTGGGTGTTTGTCTTCCCCCCCACTTCCCATATTTTCTCACATTTTCTGGGGAATCGTCGATTAATTGTGTCTGTTTCTTTTTCCCTCCTGACTACTTTCAACGACCGGCGTGTACGTGTGCCACTGTTGGCGTTGTCGGCGTCAAGACGGACTTCGGGGCCTCTCGGGGCTCTGTTCGGCCCCTCTTTACCAGCCTCGAACGTATCCCTATCCCTAAGATTGACACGCCAAAAGGCGATGACAATCTTAGGGATCCGCCCTCAAAAATAAGGGAATCCCTAAGATTGGCATCGTGATGAAAAGGTGCCCAGCATAGGGATAGGGATATGTTCCAGGCTGGTAACCTCTTGGGACCCTCGTGTGCTCTTCTCAGTGCTCTCTCTCTCGAGGCCCTCTTCAGGCCATCCGTGAGGCCACCTCGAGGCCTCAAGACCCCTTCGGGAGCATAAGGCGAGAGAGCAAACATCAGATCTCAGGAGCAGGGACAAACAAGTTCTCATTTCGTTTTTGCGATGTTGTTGGTCTCCCTCGTTTTGTCTTCAATCCACCTTCGCTGCAAAACGACATCGAAACAACAAAAGCCCACGAAATCGCCCAAACCCCGTTTGGGCCGACCCCGGCCACACGACACCGCGTTCTGAAGACTTTGGCCTCGCGCGGAGGGCTCTCTCTGGGCGTCTTGGGGCCTTCTTGGACCGATCTGAAGATTGTCCTGTCCTGTCTTGCCTCGTCTCGACTCGTCATGTCCGTCTCGTCTTGCCTGGTCTGCGGGCAAGAACTGTATCCACATCCAGTGCGTCTTGGATTTTTTGGTAAGGGGCGCCACGAGGCCGAGGCGCACTGGATATGGATAAGCATCGAGCCTCTAGGGGAAATATTTATCCATATCCAGTGCACCTCAGGCTTCTGGTGAAGGGAACCCGAATCTCCTAGCTGCAGAGGATATGGACAGAAGTATTCCACGCACAGTCTCGTCTCGTCTGCTCCCGTCGGGCCTTGTCTGATCGCTTCGGTCGTCTTAGAGCCACTGGAGGGAGGAGGGAGGCGGGAGACAGGAGGAGGCAGGAGGAGGAGGGAGGCGGGAGGATGAGGAGGGAGGAGGAGGAGGCAGGAGGGAGGAGGGAGGAGGAGGGAGGAAGATGAGAGGAGGAGGAGGAGAGGGAAGGAAGCAGGAGGAGTGGGAGGAGGAGGAGGAAGAGGAGGAGGGAGAAGGAGGAGGAGGAGGGGGAGGAGGAGAAGAGAGGAGGAGGAGGGAGGAGGAGCAGGAAGGAGGAGGAGTAGAAGGAAGAGGAGGGAGGCGGAGGAGGAGGAGGAGGGAGGAGGAGGAGAGGAGGAGGAGAGGAGGAGGAGGAGGAGGAGGAGGAGGAGGGGAGGAGGAGGAGGAGGAGGAGGGAGAGGAGGAGGGAGGAGGAGGAGGAGGAGGAGGAGGAGGAGGAGGAGGAGGAGGAGGAGGAGGAGGAGGGGAGGAGGAGGAGGAGGAGGAGGAGGAGGAGGAGGAGGAGAGGAGGAGGAGGAGGAGGAGGAGGAGGAGGAGGAGGAGGAGGAGGAGGAGGGAGGAGGAGGAGGGAAGAGGGAGGAGGAGGAGGAGGGAGGAGGAGGAGGAGGGGAAGGGAGGGAGGACGAGTGAGGAGGACGGAGGAGGGCGGAGCTCGGCCCTCTCACGGCGGCGGGCCCGCCGCGGCCCTCGCCGGGGGGAGGGGGGGCGACAGGAGGGGATCGCCCACGGCCTCTGCAAGGGGCCCTGGGACACACAGGCAAATACACACAAATGAAATCATTCCCCATATTTTCCCATGGTTTCTGGGTTTCTGTCTTCCCCCCCACTTCCCATATTTTCCAATATTTTTCTGGGAATCGACGGTTAATTGTGTCTGTGTGTTTGCTCCCCTCCTGACCTCGCCTGGGTCGGCGGCGAGCGAGGGGCGGAAGTTGGAAACGCCAAAGGGTCATACTCTAGAGGCCTGCGCGGAGGCGCGGAGCCGGGGGCGTTGGGAAAAACAAAACAAACATTTGACACATACGACGTTGGCCTTCGTAAACGCACATTCAAACAAGACAGCAACTCCTTCTCGCTATGTTCGGTCGCCGCCGCGGAAGTGGGCCGACGTAAAGACAGCGGAACACCTCTGGCGTCAAATGTTCGTGTCGCCCGCGGTCTGCGGGCGCATGCACATGCACTCCGCACGAGAACGGCGCCCCTGCGATCCTGCCGCGTTTGGACTCACGTCGGGCTCCGCTCGAACGCGACACGGTGCATAGCTTGTCAGCACTGATTCGCGGCGAGCGAGGGAGGGAAGTGAGAAGGAGAAGGCCTTCTCAGAAGGTGGCGGGACTTCTCAGAAACCCTCGCGCGTTCTGAGAATTTGTTTGTGTCTTCGGGGACGGCATAGACAACTTCTCAGAAGGCCGGGGGACCTTCGAACCTTCTGAGAAGGCCTTCTCTTTCTCACTTC
>CAUYUJ010020127.1:0-75000 GCA_963575745.1 Prorocentrum cordatum | reverse complement strand
GCCGCGTGGGGACCAAACCTGGGCGCGCAAGCCGTTGCTGCTGCTTCGTTTTCCGCCATCTGGGGACCCGTCTGTGCCCGCACCAAAAGGTCACTCCGGCGAAAGGCCACTCTTACGTCTAGTCGAGGAGTGGAGGAGGAGCGGGGAGGCGGCGAGGCCAGGAGGCGGCGGGGCGCGGGGGCGGTGGTCCCTGGCTCGAAGTCAGGGTGTCGACCCGCCCGACGTCGGCGTCGGCCTTGGCTCCGGAGGGGCCGCCGCGAGGCCGCCGCCCCCGAGCCGCGGCGCGGAGCCCGAGGCGCGCGGCCCCGCCCGCCGAGGCCCCCGCGAGGCACGAGACATCGCGACGGGAGGCTTTTCAGGACGGGCCCCCCCCAGGGGCCCCAGCGCTAGGAAGCAGGCTGGCGCCCTCGTCCCCTCGCCATCGCTCGGACGTCCATTCCCTGTTTTTTTTGTTGTCGGTTTCGTGCGCGTCTTTTGTTCTCCGAGTGATCAAGGAGGCTCCTCGATGGCCCTCGCCGAAGGGAAAGTGCACACGTCCCAGCGATGCCAAGGCCCCTGGTCGGGCGTTGGCAGAGCTGGGCTCAGTGGAGCCTGGTTTGGTGATTTGTACCGGGGGCGCCCCCCCGCCCCATGTCCACTGACTGGAGCTGCCGTCACCCGAAAAGCACCAGTTACGGCAAACCTGGTTTCGTGAATCTGGCCAATGGAGGGGCCCCAAGGCCCTACCACTAACCAGGGCTCCTTACCCGGGGTCCTGGCTATACCCGACCTGGGGGCCCTTGCCGCAAAAAAACGATGCACACATCGGGCCGTACGAAAGGGGGGGATAGCAAAGGGAGGGCTGGAGAATCAGCTCGCGCAGCTGATCTTCCCTGCGCCTCCCGGCGCCGGAGGCGGCCATGTATCGAGGAATGGGCCCCTCGGCGAGGCCGAAACTAGCTGCATGCAGCAGATTTCGTACCCCCCCCTTTCCCTATCCTCCCCTTTCGTTCGGCCCGAAAAAAACGATGTACACAGCAGTCGGAAGAGGTGGGCAACAACCTGAAGTAGGTGGGCGGGTAGAGCAGATTGGGTTCAGGCCCTCCCAGAGAGTCACAAGACGCAGCAGAAGCGTACCGGCCCTTGAAGTAGGAAGACGCTTGAAACAGATTGGGATCCAGGAGCCCAACAGTTCCGACTGTCAACGACCGGCATGTAGGATGAAAAGAAACCGGTCCTGGGGAGCAGGTCGCAACCTCTCGGGGCCGACGTCGCGACAAAATCATGACTGAAGGGGACCTGGGATTCACAAATAAAAAGGTTCCCCATATTTTCCTATATTTTGTTGGGTTGTGGTCTGCCCCCCCACTTCCCATATTTTTCCGTATTTTCCGGGGGATCGACGATGAATTGTGTCCGTGTGTTTTTGTTCCCTCCTGAATAACGTCGGGGCTCTGGGCACGCCGCCCTGCCCCGGCCGGAGCAGAAGATGGGAGGAGCAGGCCGCAGGAGAGACCTCCACCCCCCTCTGCCACGGAAATAGCGCTGGGACGCACAGAGGCGTACTAGTACTATATTGAAGGGGCCCTGGGACACACAAATAAATACACACAAATAACAGGATTCCCCAAATTTTCATATATTTTCTGAGTTTCTGTCTTCCCCCCCACTTCCCATATTTTCCAATATTTTTCTGGGAATCGACGGTTAATTGTGTCTGTGTGCTTTTGTTCCCTCCTGATATATGTCCTACTTGGAGGCGCGCGTCCGACCCGAACATGCAATACACCCATCTTGTAGTGTGCCGGTTCCCGAGCGGTACGGCCAGAAAGCGCCCGCCACGACGCACATACTATAAGATCTCTTGGTGCGCGCGTCGCCCCTGGGAGGGGGGAGCGCACACATAGTATTAGTATGCTGGAGTGACGCCGATCCCTCTTCCACGGAGACGACAAGGGTGCGCCGGGTGAGCCCTGGGTACACGACTGCCTGAGCGGGAGGCCGTGGTAGAAGAGCTACCAAATCACCCGAACCTAACCCGAAGACCCGAATTTCAGGGTGGGTGGGGTACGGGTTCCACACGTGGTTTTTCAATGTTTCCCGACCCCGGGCAAATTGGGGCCTTCGGGTTGGGTTGGGGTGATTTGGTGGGTGGTGAGTCCCACCTGTCTTTAGGCCAGCGGAGGTGCCAAGGTTGTGCACAAGGTACTGCCCCAGACGCCCTGAACGGCAAGTAGCCCGAGGATTCGCTTCTTTGACGTGTCCCGATGGGTCTTACGTTGGGCTTTGACCCTTGCGATCGCAAGCTCTGAACACGAAAGGGATCGGGACTCACGTCCCTTGCGCTCGAAAACTGAATGGCGATGGTAAATCGCAAGATCTTTGTTCCCCCGCTTTCGTTCTGCAATCGTGTCCGAACTAGACGCCACATTGTTTCTGGTTCCGTCGCCGTGTTGGTGTCCAACTGCTATTCCGATTTCAATCCGGCAGCATTTTGTTGTCCATTTCGGAGAGCAGTTCTTTTTCGACTGATTTCATGATCGAGATGAATTATGCTGTCAACTGTAAAAAGATGGCCATGCGGCTCACAAGAAACACTCAGCTCGATACATACATATATAGTCATAAGCGTACAAACATACATACATACAAATAAACTATTTGACCTTGATTGGCGTTGGCTTCACCCAGGCCGCGCCGTCCCGAATGCATACCAATCTGGGTTTCACTCCAAGTCTCCACCGTTGGGGGGAATGGTATAGAGGGTTCCCTACCCGAAGCAACATCACGATATCTGCCACCGTTCGCAGAGGCACGCAATGGAGTGTCAGAAAGTCCCTTCGAATTCACGGTATTGGATCGGAGGTTGGGGTGTGAGATCGCAATGAAACGGAGACCCCCCACCGGGAAATCGGTTGCGGTTTGGTGTTCGTGTCGTGCGTGCGGGCGAGGCGAAGCTGCGCGTGATCCTCCTGTAGCTAGGCCGAAATAGGATCGAAAGTCCGTTCCCGTCCGCCGGTGGCTGGGAGGTGTCCCAGTTGGGCCGGGCGGTGTCCCGGGTGTCCCGGGTGTCAGTAGGAGCAAAAGTCCGTTTCCCGTCTGCCGGTGGACGGGAGGTGTCCCAATTGGGCCGGGCGGTGTCCCGGGTTTCCCGGGCGTCCCGGCGCTAACGCATGTCGCTAATTTCATAATTCATTTTTTCGGTGCCTGCGGCGGGCTTTCTCATTTTGCTTTGAGGTCAATAGTGAGATCGACTGTGAGATTCACCGATGGGTCGGTCGACGAATAGGTAGATAGTGGGATCTCATCGTCATCGCGATCATCATTGTGGTGGCGGGAGACTCTGATAGAGAGGCAGAGAGAGAGAGGGCGAGAGAGCGAGAGAGAGAGAGAGAGAGACACAGAGAGAGAGAGAGAGAGCAAGAGAGAGATGAGATCAAGGTGACAGGCTGGAGTTTAGTCAGGGTGGGCATATCGCCCGCAGGGCGGTCGTATAGGTAATGTAATATTATTCAAATGTTCCACAGCCCCGAATTCTGGGCGCTACTGGGCGCTCTTGGAGCTTCCCGCGTGATCCCGCGTCACTGCTCCGATCGCCAAGGCTAAACAACCAGGCATCAACGCACGGGGAGGCTCCCAGGCCCAAGACGGATCAGAGGGTCCCGAGACGGCCCTAGAGCTCTCCAGGACGCCAAAGATGGTCTCGAGACGGCCCAAGAGGACCCCAAAACGCCCGAGGAGGTATCCAAAAAGCAATGATCGTCGATTACAGTACGTATTCGGTTTAGCGTTCTCGTTCTGGCCCTTTCGAGCTACCGACGCTCCCAAACGGCCCATTCGGCTCCCAAGATCGCCCCAAGACTGCCCAAGAGGCCCCCAAGAGGCCCGCAAGACGACCAAGGAGACGGCCCACGAGGCCCCTCAGGCGGCCCCAAGAGAAGCACAAGGAGGAGGAGGAGGACGAGGAGGATGAGGAGGACGACGAGGAGGATGAGGAGGAGGAGGAAAGAGGGACCTCGAACTACCATTCGGAGCCCTCCGCCAAAGATGCGCCCCCGAGACCGGCAGCAGGCCCCCGGGAGCCCCCAAAGAAGTCCCAAGAGGCCCAAAAGAGGCCCAGAAGATGTGCCGAGGGGCCCCCGAGAGGCCACCAGGCACCCAAAAACCGCCCGCAAAAGGCTTCGGAGAGGCCTCCCAACAGATCCGTACAGGCATCCAAGAGGCATTTCTACAACCCAAGCACCGTGGCGGGGTAAGCTGAAGGCCACTAGATAGATTCGATCTAGCCGGCGTCGCTATAGAATTGCTCTCTCGGTGCCTCGCACCAGTTCTAAGTACAGCGCAGACGGCTGGAAGCGGTGCACCGATCACTAAATGACCAGATAAGAAATCGGTGGCAACAGTAGCATGGGCGATCGACCCATAATTGAGATGCGTCGCCATGCATTGACGAGTTACTCGAAGGTTGCAGCCCGATGGTTCGAGGAAAATTGTCACACTGAGAACATGGCAACCCCAAGACAGCCCCATGACGGCCCAAGAGGGGCTCAAGAAACCCCCAAGAGAACCCCAACAGGGCCTCAAGAGGCAACCCCGAGTGCCCCAAGATGGCCCCAAGATGGCCCCAAGAAGACCCCCAAGCTGGCCCGAGACTGCCGACATGACCCCAGGACGGCCTCAGAGGGTCAGACGGGCCAAAAAGGCCGCCAAACAGCCCAAGGGGCTCCCAAAAAGGTCACCGAGGGGCACCCAAGAGGTCCCCAAATAAGGCCCCGATGACGTGAGAAACTCTCGATACTAAGAACTAAGACCCCCAAGAGCGAACTGAGACCTTAAAAAGCTATTCACGTCAGGGCTCATCAGAGACAACGGTGACGTAACAAGTTCGTCACGCCAAGGCTCCCAAAGCCGAACGGTGACGTGAAACACTCACAACGCCAAGGCTTCAAGAACGAACGCTAGACGGCCCAATATATTATTCCAGCATGGTGCGACACCGTCCCGCGAGTGCCGCAAGACGGCTTCGGGTGACTCCAGGGATGGCCTCCGAGAGAAGTCGTCGGGCGGAGAGTACTTTAAGACCTCCTCAAAAGTCACCCCATAAGCTCTGAGAGGTCCCTCAAGGCCCAAGCCCCCCAGGAGCCAACCGCACCCCTGCCACCTTAGCGCGGTGGCGAAATCGCGTGGCAGCGCAGCCAGATAACATGGCTCAGTGTGGTGTCGCTTCACTGATGATGGCTTGGTCGAGCCCAACCGAACCAATCCTAGCTGAACTTAGTTTCGAATGGCGTGGTTAGCCTCGAAAGCATTTATCCCCCAACACTACTGAGAAACAAATGCACACAAACAACAAATCACAAGCAAGCTAGAAAACGCAGAAACGCGATTGATTGAACAATAGCGCGCAAACGGGCACATGCAAACGCGCACATAGCCGCAAGTAAGAAGGCAAACGACCGCATGCAAGCGGAAACAGGCACACAACAGCAAACAAACGCAGGACAGCAGTTTCACCCATCGCAACGAGCACGAAATCGCAACGATCATGGTTTTGCAAACGCACCAAACTGATCAAGCAATGGTACAAGCAAATCGGCGAACATGACGAAACCCAGCACGCAAACCATGCGGGTGTTATCGGGTGCGCACAAAGGGCACGATAGCGAACAAACGCTTTGCTCGGAAGCAGGTTGGCAAGCAATCGCAAGCAACCGCATATAACGAAGTGGCAAGCAAAAGCGGTGGCCAAGTATGTTTCGCGATGCGTGATACCATCCAGTTCTACCAGGAGTCAGCACCTGCACGATTCAAGGGCCGAGCTGGGTGATTGTCAGTTGTTAGCTAACGTGGGCCCCACAATGTGCGTTTCTACGTAAATTTATGCGTGGTGCAATCGATGTGCTGCAATCCCGCGAACGCACCAGCAATTTGATTTGCAAACCCATGCGGCGGCGACAGCGATGACTGCTTGAAGTTGGCTGGCGCATCGCTGCGGCCGCGCTAGCGCGCGCGGGCTCGCGCGCAGAGCGGCAGGCTACTCTGGCGCGACCGTCGCGGCCGCGGTGTCGCTGACCGCTGGGGACTTCCCGGCGCGTCTCGCAGGCCGCGCTGACGCTCGGGCACCTCAGTGCGAGTCGGTGGCTCGGGCGGGCGCGGTATCACGGCGACGCCGACAACAGCAAACACGATGATGATAGTAGCGATGCTGCTGACGACGATGGCGACGACGACGATGCCAAAACAACTTGCGGCACCGATGCTGATTTCGCCGATGACGATGATGGTGTCTAAGCGTCGGTGATGAAAATTGTGAACAACAAACCGACATGCGTGCGCGGCCGACGGGCGCGAGTGGCCCGCCCTGCAAGAACGCCTGGGCTTTCGAATGATTTTGACATGCGCGTGCGGGAGGCCCGCCTGGTCGCCTGTGGACAAATACTACAAGCAACTGCGATGTGCTTAAGAACTCGAAAGGGCGCACGCGCAATTAGTTGAGGAAACCGTGTTGCAAAACCACATTGTTTTTGTCTGTTTCATGAACATCGATCCTGAGTCCGTACGGGTCCAAAAAGGTGTTTGATGAATTCCGGCGTGCACGTGTTACGACGCGCGTGTGGACATCGCAATTGTGTTCGCACGGTTTTCGAGCAAATTGATGGTTTCTGGAAGTCGAAGGCGCGCGCATAATATTATTTGCCGAGGATGAAGGGTGGGCGGGGGGCATACCGGCCCGCCTGGGATGCCATGGGCACGTATGGAAAATGAACAATGGGGCGGTAACGGACGTCATTTGCACATCCCCGGGCCGGCCCGATCATCCTCGGGGACGCTACGTTGCAATTCTATTCCAGAGCGGGGAACCGTTGTTGTGCAACCGGCGTGGTGCAATCTATGTGGCGCAAGTCGCCTGCCGAACTTGAGCATGTCATCCCCATTGCCCGCGAAATGATCCCACCCACCCACCCGGAATTCGGCCTTCAAAAGCCATGCGGCGGCGATCGCGATGACTGCTCAGCAAGTGCGAGTCGGCGACTTGGGCGGGCGTGGTATCATGGCGACGGCGCTAACGCTAGACACGATGACGGTAGTAACGATGCTGGTGGCGATGATGACAACGACGTCGGCACGGCCAGCGACGGCGCCGATGCTGATCTTGCCGATGACGGCGTCGTCGCGTCGGCGATGCAGGTTTTGGAAGGAATTCGGCATGCGCGCGTGGCCGACGCGCGAAAATGGCCGCATGGTTTTACTCGACATGGTCTGTGCCCCCCCGTCCCCCACACGCGCGTAAAGGCGCGCGAATGATTTTGACATGCGGCGCGATAAACCCGTGTGGCAGAATTTGATGGACATGTTGAACACCCAAGTTGGTCTTAAGAGAACGCTTGAGCGCGGGCGCCGGCGTTCTTGAACAACTGATGATATAACAAATGTGTTGAAGTGTTGCCAGAATACTCGATTTTGAAAGAAAGGCAGTTAACCAACTTGAGGTGTTTGAATGATCTGCGCATGCGCGCGCGACGACGCGCGCGCGTGCACTTCGTTCCACTTCTGTAAGGGATGCTTGCGACCGCACGCGCACAAAATGCGTTCGAGCGACTCCGGCATGCGCGCGAAATGCAAGTTTGGTAGCATTTGACGAACATGTTGAAACAACGATGGTTTCCCGAATAACATCGAAGAGTGCGGCTGCAAGATTTGTTGTGTGTTTCCATTTGTTCGAGGCACTCGATTCGATTTTGATTCCCTACGACACCTACGGTTTGTGACAGATTTTGGCACGCGTGCGCGGCGACGCGCGCGCGCATTTCGTCCCAGCCTCTGCAAGGGATTCCTGAAAACCGATGATTGTTGCTTAATGATCGCGCGCGTAATATTTGGTGGGCGTTTTTTGTTCGGCGTTCCGGCATTGGGCGGAAGGGGGGGGGGTCTGGCTCCAGACCTCTGCTTAATGCGAGTGTAGGGACCGTGCGTCCTATGAGGGTGATTCCACCTCCTCGAAACAGGCGCCAAAAACAGCCAAAATCTAATTTGAAAGGAGGGGGAGGCAGGGGGGGGGGGTGCGAGGGCCCGCGCCGATCGGCAAAACAAAACATAAAAAAGGATCACACGTTGCAGAAAAAGAAAGGGGGGAAAGCGGGCACTTCAATTCGAGTCGGCGATGTGAGCGAGCGCGGTATCATGGCAACGTCGGCAACGGTGGACGCGATGATGTTAGTAGCGATGCTGGCGACAATGATGACAACGACGACGGCAAGGCCAATGACGGCGCCGATGCTGATCGCGCCGGCGGCGAAGACGGCGTACTCGAGTCGGTGATGAAGGTGCTGGACGGATTCCGACACGCGCGCGGAAGATGCGCGACAATGGCCTGCATGGTTTGATTTGGCACGGACCGCGCCCCCTCCCCCCCAGCCCGAGCGCAAAGGCGTGCGAATGATTTCGACATGCGGCGCGATGGGTCCGCTTGGCAGAACTTACTGCGCATGCTGGAACACAAATGGGTCTCTGGAGAATTCGCAGGAGCGCATGCGCAGACATGTTTGAAACTTGTTGCAAAACTAGCTGTTGTTTATCTGCTTTTGGGACATTTAATTTCCAACCACGCACGAAACCCTCGAGATTTCAATGGGCTTCCGCATAGGCGCGCGACGACGCGCGCGCACATCGTCCCATCTTGTTGCAAGGGACTCTTGCGGCAGCACGCGCGCAAGCTCGTTCGCGCGATTTCGACATGCGCGAGCGAACGACTCGTTTGGTAGCATGTGATGAACATGTTGAAGCACCAACGGTTTTTTGCATCTGCAAGAGTGCGACCGCAAGTATTATTTGACAACTCTTGCTGCGAAGCCATATGTTTGCTAAATGTGTTCGGGGGTCTCCATTTTGAAGCCCATGCGACACCTAAGGTTTCTGAAAGATTTCAGCATGCGCGCGCGTCGACGCGCGCGTGCGCTCTTCATCCCATTTGTTGCAAGGATCATTGGAAATTGTTGGCTTTTGATCAACAGGTGCGCTCGCAATGTATAGTTTTTAATCGGATGGGGGGGATGCCGGCCGGCCTGGGATGGCGTGCGTTCGTTTCTCAGGTGGACGGACGTTTCCAACTGTCAACTGCACTGCCCACGCAATCGTCCTACCTACCCACCCGGAAGTTGGCTTTCAAAAGCCATGCGGCGGCGACTGCGATGACTGCTCGGTGCTGGCTGGCGCATCGCCGCGGCCGCGCTAACACGCATGCTCGCGAGCAAAGCGGCGAGCTAGTTTGGCGCGACCGGCGCGGCCGCGGTGGCGCTGACCGCCGGGCACTTCCCAGCGGACACTTACATGCGAATCGGCGATTTGGGCGGGCGCGGTAACGACGGCAACGGTAGACGCGATGTTTATACTAGTAGCGATGCGGGTAACGATGATGACAACGATGGCGGGACGGCCAGTGACGGCGCCGATGATGATCATGCCTGCGACGATGATGGCATTTTCGCGTCGGTGATGAGGGTTGTGGACGGAGTTCGGCATGCGCGAGCGGCCGACGCGCGACAGAAGCCCGTATGGTATTGTTTGACACGGGTTGCGCTCCACACAGCACGCGCGCAAGGGCGCGAGAGGCCCGCTTGGCAGAATTTGATGAAAACGTTGGAACCCTATGGTTTTCTTCAGAACTCGCAGGAGCGCGGGTGCACGCTTTTTCTTTGGGGGGAGTCCTTGTTGCGAAGCAATTTTTTCGTTTAAAACATGTTTTGGGGACGCTCGCTTTTGAAACCGTTACGGAACGTGGCGATTTGGAAGGATTTCGGAACGAGCGCGCGACGACGCGCGCGTTCATACTTCGTCCCATATGTTGCAAGGCATTGTTGACAACAGATGATTCTTGCTGAACGAATGCGCGCGCATATTGCTGGCAACGGGTGAGGGGGAAGGATTGCCGGCCTGCCTGGGATTGTACGAAGTCCTACTTCGGATGGACGATGGGGCAGAATCTAATGCAACATGCGATGCGACAGGGAGGACCGTTAAGTACTACTTTTAATAAAAAGAGCTTCCTAGCGAAGAGCTTCCGCGCACAAGGCGCACAAGAGGGCTTGTGCAGACCAGTGCTTGGCCACGAAAGGTCAAAGATGCAACTCGCATCAGGGCTCACGCTGTCGCGCGATACATCCTCGCAGGTGACATCTCGCGCGATACATCCTCCGAAGGAAACTCTTTCTATTAAAAATAGTAAAGGGGGGTGATCCTAATTTTCGTTAAAATCGATAATCGATGCTTTGCGACGAGGCGACGACGGGGCGGCGACGGCGACGACAGGGCGGCGGACCCCACAAACGAGCCCAGAGGACGGGCGGCGACGAGGCGGCAGTGGAGGGCCCCACAAACGAGGCCAGACGACAGGCGGCGACGAGGCGGCGACGGGGCGGCGACGCCGGCATCAAGGCGGCGGATCCGACAAACGAGCCTGGGCGACGGGTGGCGACGAGGTGGCAACGGCGGCAACAAGGCGGCGGACCTGACAAACGAGCCCAAGTCCTCAGAAGACAAGTAAGGGTATCTAAATCCAAACACAGGTTGGGGCAATTGTTCCCGATACCTCAATGCACCATGCCACCGCGAAACCGAGTAAAAGCCCATCGGAACTCCCAGAAGCTCAAGCACGCTACCACATGACATTACAGCACACGTGAACAACCACCCATAAGAGCAGGTAGCAAACCCTAAACCAGCTGAACTTTCAGAAACCTGCGGCCATATCCGCAAATGTATAGCTTCGCGCTCACCGCGCGTCACGCGCGAACAGGAAGTGAAAAGACGTCTGATCCTCGGCGACTTCGAAAGCACATGAGACATGCGACCCTGTTGGCACCTTTCCTTTGAACGGCAGAAGACCCCTCGAATTCCTCGAAAGTGGTCTGACTGGGGCCCCTTAACGTCCCACGGAGGAATCTGCCTGCGATGCCCGAGGCGAAGACAGCAAACTGAGTGCACAGATGAAGTGCGCTGCAAACAATATCAAGAAATGAAGCGTTGCGCCCTTCCCAAACCGATCATGCACCTCATGGGTGTAGAATGATTTACACAAAAAACAAATTTCGTCGACGAGCCAATGAATCTGGAGAGAGTACACGCGTGGATGATCCTTACACACATGCCAATACTCCATACCTGTACACACCCCACGCGTATTCCGACCCCATAAATCCAAATACATGTACACGCGTCGCCCTAAGTCATCCACAACTGCCTTCCGTTGCGCAAGCGAGCAACACCGACTGCGTACAAGTCAACTTATCGACATGATTGCGCTATCCGCCAAGGTGCCTGCACGGAGTGGGCGTGTAAGAATGCTCATTTGGTGGCTGAATGTTTGGTCCCAAACCATCCTGTGGTGTTGGATTATCGTTTTGAATCAGCAGCGCCTCGCGTCTCATCTCCTCCTGCTGCCCCCTCCCTCTCCTCCCTACTCATCGTCATGCAGGCACACCCCTCACACGCTTCGTGGCCCCATAGGGAGCCCCACCCAAAGCACCAGCGGCAAAGTTCGCATGGATTAACGCCTCATTTCGGCAGATCCCTCACGCGTCTGGTGTCCCCTCAAGGAGCTCCACCGAAGGCCCCAGTGGCAGGGTTCGCATGAGCTCCCGCCTCGAAATTCGACACAACCATCATACTCGTCGTGGCCCCACAGGAAGCTCCCCCAAAAGCCCCAGTGGCAAGGTTCGCACGAGCTCCCGCTTCTCATCTCGGCACACCCGGCTTCCAGCCACCCAAGACGGCCCAAGAGGCCTCCAGAGTAGCCCCAAGACAGCCCATGAGGCCCCCAAAGAGGGCCTCCAGTCGGCTCAAGAGGACTCAAGATCGCCCAAGGACCCCTCGAAAGGGCCCCAAGACTGCCCCGAGGCGCTCCAAGACCGAGATGGCCCAGAGCGGCCCCCAAGGCGGCCGCCGAAAGCGTCGGGCGGGCCAAGAACCTCTGGAGACGGCCCAAGAGGCCACGGCAGGCCCCCGAGAGGTCCCGTAGGAGGCTCCAACAGAGGCCCAAGTGGCAAAGTCCGCATGCGTCCCCCCGCCCTTTTCGGCGCACCTCTCTCACGCTTCGGGGTTTCATAGGGAGCTCCATCGCAATCGTCCTGCCTGCCTTGTAGTACTCACGCTTTTGCATATGGTTGAGCCCGTCGCTAGGAAAACTATGGTTGTCTGGGGCTGGCCCCCCCACCCCCTCGCCGCACGCGTCCTTTGAGAATCGTGCCCCCCTACTCTGGTTCTCCTTCGCTATTTTCGGCCTCCAGTCGGCTCAGGAGGCTCCCCAAAAAACTTCTAAAACAACGAAGATGGCGCCAAGACGGCCCAAAATGCCTAAGACGGTATTAGAGGCCCCCACACGGCCTCAAGACGTCTCGGTACGCTTCCAAGACAGCCCACGAAGGCCACCTGAGGTCTCCAACAGGCTCCCAGGAAGCCCCAAGAGTGCCCCTGAGAATCCTTCTCCTCCTTGTCTTCATGTTTCTCCATTTCTTCCCCAATTCCTCCTCATTCTAACTCTCCCGTGTCGCGCCCCTAGACATGACGACAGGGCGGGGCGGGCGTTTCGAATGAGACTTTCTCACCACTTATGACACTGACACTTGAAACGTGCAAACATTTCAACGATGAAGGGCGCGTGGTTTTCAAAATGTGGCTCTGGCCTCAGCGCCGCGCACATTTGTTTGAACACGTTCCAACAATTTCAAAGATGGAGGGCGGGCCGTTTTGAAAACATGGCTATCGCCTTAGCGCCGCGCACACTATTCCTAAGCATTCGCATCAGTTTCACGGACGGGGGGCGTGTGTTTACAAAACTGTGGCTCTCGATTTAGCGTTACGCACCTTCGTCATCTAAGTTCGCAACACAAGGGTTGCCCTATTTCAATCAGGTGGCTTTCGCCTGCCCGCCGCGCTGATTCCACTCGCTTTGACAGTTTGCAGCACTATGGATATCGCCTCAGCGCCGCGCACATTCGTTTTGAAATTGTGCAACATGATCAAATATTCGCATGGTCGGGGTCCGGGAATAGTGTTCTAGCAGCACTAAGGATTGTCAAGATGCAAAAACCACGTGTTTTCGCGGTGCTGAAGTCCCGGGAACGGTATTCTGGCACAGTATAGGAGTGCCAGGAATCAACAATCAAGTTGATTCGCGACGCTGAAGTCCCAGGAACAGTATGTTGGCGCGAGTTGGGATTCCCAGACGGTTGTTTTCCAATGTTGCGTTTCCCACAATGAAAATAAAATCGTCCAGGGACACATGAAGACGGAGCTTGGAGGGAGGGGTTATTGCAACATCGTTGATACGTCTTGAAATTACACTGGTCCCCCTGCTGCTGCTCCTCCTCCTCCTCCTCCTCCTCCTCCTCCTCCATACCGCGCGGACGAAGATGAGCTGGAATTCACGGCCAGCCTCAATTCGTCCCGCTCGCGGAACTGCAACGAGACGTGACCCTCAGTCCGTTAGTCTGCGGCGGGATGCTCCCCTGTACTGGGACAATGCACCGTTCCTGGGATCATGCACGGCTGGCTACTCGATTTGAGGCTTTTTGAGTCTCCGAAGTATGGTCTTGTTGGGACGGCTCTTGCGTCTTATATCTACCCTCATGGTTATGGTCTAGTACCTATTAACCGGGACAGCAGAGTGAACTCGGCGTCACCCCTACGGCGCAAACGAAGATAAGGTCGACTTCACGACCAGTCGCAATTCAGACCAGTCGTCGGACTTGCGCAGACACTGCACTCAGTCTCCGTCCTGCTGCGTTGTTATACAGGCACGGTGGCGGGTTTGCCGCAGGCAGCTGAAGAATGGAAGCCCAACGAACGCCGTAGAATCCAATTCAAACTTCGATCACATAGGGTACCCCTGTGTGTGCACATCAACATGCAATGGGCATTGGCACAATCGATGGTGCTGCACACTGCTCTGCAGGCATCGTCTCCAAGACCACCTCGTCCCCAAGCCATGAGCCATCCCAATCGTCGTCACAATCCCCCACCTTCCATATACCCACACAGAAGAGCCTGCGTATCCCTAGTCAAGCTGTGCAGGCTGAAGGAATCGGTCTCCTCGCTGAGCTCGGTCTGGGACCTCATCTCGCCGAGACTGATCATTGACACGAGGAAGCACGTGGTGTATTCTTCCGACGAGGCGATGACACCACTCACCGGGTGCTCTGCAACAAAATAACTTGGCTTGACCATACTGTGCGGCAACGTGTGTAGAGCTGTCAAAACAAGGAGAATTCAGCAGCAGCCGCAACTTCGAGCAACAACGACAGACGCGTGCTGGAAACGATAGGCGCAATACGGACACACAGGCACACACTCACACGTACAACAGACACACAACCGAACAGGCAGTTAAATGGCATGACAAATCGGAGCATGGAGCAGCATGGACTGCGTGCCACAATAGCACTATATTGGGAAATACATCGGGAGACGCCGTTGCGTGACCTACTCCACGCTGGCATCCGATCATATTGCTGTGTATGGCCCCATCTCGGACGCGTAGACATGATATCAGAAACAGGTAGTTAAACGAGCACCCGTGATCGGCAGATCGCAGTAGAGACTCGTGACAAACCTCCGCAAATCTTTTCGCCCACGCACACACACACACACTTACTTCTGCGCCGCGGCGCTGTGCCCAGCGTCCACGCGGTGCCCGGCGGCGGCGGGGCCGCAGGCAGCGCAAGAGGGACAGCGAGTAGAAGCGGCGGGAGAGAGCAGAGGACTCCTAGATTGTGTCCGAGTAGATGGGGTCGCAGGATCGCGCCGCATCGCCAACACATCGCCGACGTATCGGTGATGCATCGGCGACATCGGCGTGGGGAAACACGGTCTCCACATCGGGCCGCATCGTCGATACATCGGCGATGCAGCGCGACCCTCCGATCCCATCCGCTCCGACCTCATCGAGGACACGTAGGAGGCCAAGAAAGAGGGATAGCGAGGAAAAGCGCGTTTAGAGAAAGAGAGAGAGAGGAAGAGATGGATAGATTCAAGTCGGGCGTGTCCCCCTACAGGGGGATTTTTGACGAATGATAAAAAATACTCAAACACACACACACACTCCAAAATGGTCAAACAATACTCACAAAGTAGCCCCCAGACTCTTCTTTGACTATTCTTGAATATCCCCCCTGTGGAGGGACAGGCCCGACTTAATTATGGACGGATAGAGAGAGAGCGAGAAAACAAAAAAAAAGAGAGAGAGAGAGAGAGAGAGAGAGAAAGAGAGAAAAAGATAACGACTCTCTGGCAGGCCGACGCCCCATCACGGGCCCTTGGCCCCTCGGCCAGCTCGTGGGGCGGCGGCGGCAGGGGCCACGGCTCTACTGCCCCGGCCAATCCAGCCCCGGGTCAGTCGGGCCTTGCGTTCAGTCGGGCCTGTCCCCCTACAGGGGGATCTTCGACGAAAAATAAAACGTACTCCAAAAACACTCCCAAATGGGCAAAAATACTGGAAAAATAGTCCCCGGACTATTTTTTACTATTTTTGAATATTCCCCCTGTAGAGGGACAGGCCCGACTTAAGCCTTGCGGCATCCCGCAAGGTCCGGCAGGATCCTGCAGGATCCTGCGCACTTGCCTCGGCCAGTGCGCCTCTGGCCATGCAGGATGCTGCAAGATCCGGAGCTCTGGCTGACCCCCGTTTGCACTGACCCCCGTCGCAAGGCTCCCGAAGGGGGGGAGGGTACTACTGCAGGGACCGACCGTCCCGGCAATCCTATCTTCCCACCACGAAGTGTTCTTCAAGCCCCAAATTGTTCTCAGAACAAGAACGATGCTTTTAGAACATAAACCCTAGGCGCCAAAAGGAGACAGTCTCAGCCAGAACTGTTCTAAGAACATGTCTTGCAGGCCACAGAAGGTCCTTCCCCTATCAGTGCTTGCGCTGAAGGGTCCTAGCAAATATTGAAAGATTAGGCGAACAAAAATCAGCCGATTTTGGTGGCCCGCTGAATTCCCGGGTTCCCGGTTCCGGTTTCCCCCGTTCCTGGTTCCGGGCCGATTTCGGTGGGTTCCGGGTTCCTGGATTCCTGGTCGATCTCGTTATCGATCCCACGATTCATTATCGAGCTCATGATCGACCTCACTATTCATATCACTCGGTCGATCTCACAATCGATCGCATCCAACCGTCCACTGGTTGGTATTTTCTCTGGTGTGATGAGAGCATTCCCTGGTGGGCCTATAAGCGAACCAAAACGCTTCGCCACTGCTTGATCGGCACGAACGACATGGGTACGGAAATAATGGGTACGATGCCCAACAGTAATTCCTGTCATTATGAACAGGACTCGTTGTCCGCGCCGCCGCGGCCTCTGCCGACCCGAAACAGAAGGCCGCCTGCCCAACTGCGGCCGTTGTTGGTTTGGTTGGTTTGGGATAACATTTGTTGTTGGGCATTGTACCCAGCTTTTCCGTACCCATTCCGGGCGTCCAAACTTGATTTAAGTCGGGCGTGTCCCCCTACAGGGGGATCTTTGACGAATAATCAGAGTGACGGGGCCGAACGGTCATTCACTGTCCCTGGGTGCGTGGCTGAAGTGGAATTCCGCGGTGCGGATTCTCGCTGTTGTTGAACACTATTTCTTCTTAAGAATAATTATTGTTGGGACCCCTGGTGCATGGCCCCCCCGCCGCGCCTAGGCCGCAGCCACATTTTCATCATTTTCGTGAGGAAGCCTCAGGCAAAACGATGTGATCCAGATCCGGTTGTTTTGTTGACGCCCGCTTTCCCTTGCAAAAAAAAAGCTAAAGTGGACATTTCTTGTTCTAACATAACCAAACTTCAAGAATCCCTTGCAAAAAATAAGGTAAAGTGGACATTCGCGCGCGCAAGACGAAATCCTTCCAAAACCTTAGTGTTCGTAGCGATTTTAACATAAAAACATCAAAAAAACAATGGTTTTTCAAAAAAAAATGTCAAACTTTCATCCCGCGCGCTCTTGCGGATTCGTAGGAAACCCAACACTTTTTAAACATTTCTGTCAAACGGGCTTTTGCGAGCAACTTTTTCGAACTTCTGCAACAACGGTTGCGCACCTGCCAGGGCCATCATCCCTGTCAAATAATACCATGCGGGACACATTCGTTTTTTCTTCGCGCGCGCACGCCGTCGTCGTCGGCCGCGGGGCCCTGAATAGTAGCCACGGTCGTCCGCATGCCACGAAGTGAAGTGTCCGAACGTCATAGGGCGGGAAGCTGGGTGTGGGTGGTGGCGAAGAGTCGTTTGGAAATTTGGTAGAGCTTGAACCGGCCCCCCCACAAAGTGGGGGTATTGCCCGCCTCCTATGAAAACCCTGGCACTGGTGAGAACGGAGTGTCCCCACGTGCTAGTAATTGTTGTTGTTGTTGTTGTTGTTGTTGTTGTTGTTGTTGTTGTTGTTGTTTGTTGTTGTTTGTTGTTGTTTGTTGATGTTTGTTGTCGTCGCCCCACCCGCAACCCGCCCCGCGACCCACCCGCGACCCACCCCGCGACCCACCCCGCGACCCACCCGCGACCCACCCGCGACCCACCCGCGACCCACCCCGCGACCCACTCCGCGACCCACCCCGCGACCCACCGCGCGACCCATCCCGCGACCCACCCCGCGACCCTCCCGCGGCCCACCCCGCGACCCACCCGCGACCCACCCGCGACCCACCCGCGACCCACCCGCGACCTACCCCGCGACCCACCCGCGACCTTCCCGCGACGCAAACCACGTTCAAGGTACAAACCACCATTTTCGGCGCCTGCGGCGGGTTTTTTTTTGCATTCCTTCCAGGTGGAGTGCCCGCGACCCCCCCCGTGACCAACTCGCGACCAACCCGCGACCCAAACCACGTTCAGGGTACAAACCACATGTTTCGGCGCCTGCGGCGGGCATCATTTGCATTCGCTTCAGGTGGAGAGCCCGCGGCCCACCCGCGACCACGTTCCGGGTACAAACCACACTGTTCGGCGCCTGCGGCGGGCATCTTTTGCATTCGTTCCCGGTGGAGAACCCGCGGCCCACCCGCGACCCAAACCACGTTTAGTGTACAAACCAATTATTTGGACGCCTGCGGCGGGCTGCTTTTGCATTCCTTCCAGGTGGAGGTGGAGAGGCCGCGACCCACCCGCGACCTAAACCACGTTCACTGAACAAACCATTGCTGTACAAGCGCGGCGGCGGATTTTTGCATGCCGTCTGAGCCCGCAAGGACCTCTTCAAGCCCCCGCGCATCCACACCAGCCCGTCCAGCAACTCTGCCCTGGCGAGTTGCCTTGATCAGAGAAGGCGGGGAGCATAAAGTGGAAAAAAGGATTGCGTTGCAGTTATCTTGGGAAAGGAGGGGGAGGCAGGAGGAGTAAACAGGGGACGAGGAGAACGCGGAAGAAGAGAGGATGTAAGGATAATGTGGAGAAAGAAAAGGAGGAGGAGCAGGAGGACGAGGAGGGGGAGGAGGGGGAGGAGGAGGACGAGGAGGGGGAGGAGGGGGAGGATGATGATGATGGACGACAATGGGAGGACGATGATGGAGGCCGATGAGGGGGAGGACGACAATGGGAGGACGATGATGAAAGGACGAGGGGGGGAGAGGGAGGACGAGGAAGAAGAGGAGGAGGAGGTGGAGGAGGATGACGATGACGATGACGATGACGATGAGGACGAGGAAGAGGAGGAGGAGGAGGAGGAGGAGGAGGAGGAGGAGGAGGAGGAGGAGGAGGAGGAGGAGGAGGAGAGCGCCATCGACAAAGAAGGTGGGGCCACGAGGTCCGCCGGATCGACGACGCCCGCGTCGCCCGCGCCCGCCCCCTCACTCTTATCCGCAATTGCGGGGTGCTACGCAACAAATACCCCCCAAAAATACGCCAAAATGGTCCACAAACACTCCCAAAATAGTCCCCCGACTATTTGTGGACTATTTTTGAAGATTCCCCCTGTAGAGGGACAGGCCCGACTTAACACTTGAGGGTCGGGGATCTTCTGACCCGGGTCATCAGGAAACCAAAAACTGCAATGCAAGAAAAAAACTGCAACGCAGGTCTTCGCAAACCCGGGTCAACCAATAGGCGCGGCCGCGCCGCGGCCACGAGCGGCTCGCTGACCCGGGTCAGCCAGAGAGGGTCTTCGCAGGATCCTGCATGATCCGGTGCCCTGGCTGACCCCCGTTTGAACTGACCCCCGTCTCTTAGGCCCCGACTGAAGGCGGCCGGACTTAACCGGCCTCGAACTCATCCCCATCTTCGCGGCGAGCAAGGGGGGGTAATCAGAAGGAGAGAAGGCCCCCTTACAAGGCAGCGGGCCTGCTGAGAGGCCCACGCGCCTTCTGAGAGGTGCCCTGTGCCTTCGAGGAAGGCTTAGAACACTTCCCAGAAGGCTGAGAGACTTCGGCCCCGATTGAGGGGGGCCCCATCCTCTCTCCGGCCTCCGCGGCCCCCGGCGGGGCAGTAAATCGTCCGTCTGCGGCGCGGCAGCCCCGGTCTTCGGGGGCCGACCTCCCAGGGAGAGGGCGCCCGGCCTCGGGGGGCGGGCCCATGGCCTTTCGGAGGGGGCACGGAGGCGAGCCGGGTGCTCCGCCCAGCGTGCTCGAGGAGCACCTCCCAGAAATCATTTCGAGGGCCATCCAAAACGGCATCGGAAGGGTGTCGAAGGAGGATCGCCTCCCGGGGCCAGACACGTGAATATAATGAATAGCTTCAAGATGTTCGGGGCTTTCTCCTGGTGCTCGAGACTATCCCTGGTGGTCAAGGCTGAAGTGGGCTGGAACATGACAAAACTAAACACACGCTCGCACGCACGCGCGCACGCACACGCACGCACGCACGCACGCACACACACACGCACACGCACACGCACACGCACACACACACGCACACACGCACACGCACACGCACACACACACACACACTCACACGCACACGCACACGCACACGCACACACACGCACGCACACGCACACGCACACGCACACGCACGCACACACACACACACACACACGCACACGCACACGCACACGCACGCACACACACACACACACACGCACACGCACGCGCACACGCACACGCACACGCACGCACGCACGCACACACACACACACACACACACACACACACACACACACTTTTTTATCAACCGAAGAGGGGCGCGCCCCGTGGCGACTTGAGGAAAAGGGGGAAAGCGAAAGGGGAGGGCGGGGGAAAGGGGAAAGCAGCAACAAGAGCAAGCACTGCAGTGGTAAGGCTCCAGGATGAGATGTTCTCAACGCAATTCAATTCCAGAGAGCAACGCTAGGGCCCAAGCACATCTGAAACTGCAGTGGAAGTGTTGAAACAGGATCAAGCCTGCGAGCGTCTGCATGCTTCGCCACAGGCCGAAAGGCAGTCTGCGAGCAGACGTCATGGGCTTGCCAAGCGTGCTCACAACGACTCTCTGCGAGCACGAAGTGGCCGCAACAGGGTTGGCAAGCCTTCTCAGTGAACTGCACTGCGCAAGGCCAAGTCAGAGAGCGCTGAAGCGCGCTCGTGAAATCTGTTCACTGGCAGCAATTGCTGCCTTCTTGGAGCGGCGGCGGCCATTGAGAGCCCAAAGGAGCCGCGCCAATGCTTCAAAGTTGCGTGGGCAGCGTTGGTGGACGGGTGGGCGGCGCGCGGTAGCGGGCTCCAGGCCTGCAGTGGCCGAGCTCGCGGCAATGAGATACTGGCCTTCAAAAGCTTGCAGGCAGTACGCCTACACAGTGAGACGTCGGCTCACGCCGACGAGGCTGCTGCGCAAAGCAGCGTTGCCATACCCATGCCAATGTAATGGCGCTGGCAGTTTTCGTCATTCCACTGCGCGGTGGCTATTGCCATTTTGGCACGCCCCTGTAAACAAAAAGTGGGGGAGGAGGGGGATGAGGCCTGGAGTGGAGGAGTGAGAGGGTCCTCCTCCTCGTCCTCCTCCTCCTCCTCTCTTCCTTCTCCTCTCCTCCTCCTCCTCCTCCTCCTCCTCCTTCTCTTCCCTCTCCCTCTCCTCCTCCTCCTCCTTTTCCTCTCCCACTCCTTTTCCTCGCCCTCCCCCCCCTATCCTCCCTCTCCTGTGGCGGGGCGGGCAGGGCGCGCCTGCGCGCCGTAGGTGTCCCGTCGGGGCGCTCTCTCTCTCTCTCTCTCTCTCTCTCTCTCTCTCTCTCTCTCTTTCTCTCTCCCTCTCTCTCTCTCTCTCTCTCTCTCTCTCTCTCTCTCCCTCTCTCTCTCTCTCTCTCTCACTGTCTCTCCCCGCTGATGGTGGTTATGATGGTGATGGTGATGCTGGCGACGTTGGCGATGCCGATCGTTGCGATGGTGCTGGTGCTGAGTGTGACTATGACTATGACGATGGTGTGTTCACGCTGCTCCTCAGCGGAGGGTGCAAGCCATCTGTCTAGGCTTTGCCCCGCAGTCCCTCGAACCACGCCTGGCGCTTGCGATGCATTGAATCGTTCGCCTTCGTGCTGAAATGCTCGGCGTTCAACTTCACTATCGAGTTTTTCACTAGGACCTCGAGCTCACGAATGGACGCTGGGAAGCAGATCGGAATCGATACCACGAACGCTGCATCTCCGAGTGGGCTGCTGGGGCCTGAGGGCGTCTTTCTAGAGGTCTTGGCTGTGCTCCTGGCCATCTCCGTCTGTGGGCGAGCTTGCTCGCGCCACACTCCGTGGATAAGGTGCCCGTGGGGAATGTAGATGCCTGTGAGCTCGTCGAGCTTGATGGTCAGCACATGCGTCTTCAGGTAGGCGCATCCCTCAGGCGTCTCCAAGAAGCGAGGGTAGTCTGCCGCAGTGAACCCTTTTGCCAGGATGTCAGCGAGTGGAGTGAGCTGCAACGTCAAGCCCTTCTCCACGACGACCAACACAGACGCAACACCTGGCAACGGAAACGACCTGGCACCAAAGCGCACGCAGTTCGCACGGGCTGCGAGGATCCACGGCCCATTGCCTTCACCGGTCTCCAGGTCGGGCCACATCGTCTCCAAGGCGTCGTTGCAATCGGCGTCCTCGATAACAGTCACTGCGCCGCTCCACGATGGGTTCCTGTTCATGTGGTCCCGCACGGCGTCGACCTTCGTCATCACGGCCTGGGTCCTGAGCATGTCGTTCAGCTCCTTCATGCGGTCGCAATCTCTGGTCCAGACCGCCACGCCATCAGGGTTCGTGTCCGCGTAGTCGTACTTCCCCGTCATACATGATGGGTTATGTCGAACATGTGCGCGATCTTGGATACTGCTGTACCTGCTCTGGGTGCTGCACCAGCGACGTGTTCATGTCGAACATGTGCGCGATCTTAGATAAGGTCTTCGCGTGCTGCTTGCCGAAGCCGCCCGCCACCAAGGCCTTCTCGATCGAGGTCACCATCCAGTAGGTCTTCTGGCGGTCCGATCGGTGCTGGGGGCGCGCCCCAGCCAACAAAAGCGTCGAGGATGCCTTCAGGTCGTTGAGCCTCGTCGAGACGTCGGCGATCTTGGTCTTCAAGGCCTCGGCCTGCGCCTCAGACTCCGTGACCTCGTGCTTCTTGATGGTCTCCAGCTTCTTGCGCTCCGCGGTAGCCTCCAGGATCAACCGTCGATCTCATCGACGATCGCATCTGGCGTGTGCTGTAGCAAAGAGAGGTCCACATCCTTGTCGGTGACGGCCTTCTTGATGCCAGTCGCAGTCTTCTTCATCCCCCTGTAGCCGCCCAGGTCGTCATTGTATCCGCGAATCATCTTGATGAGCCCGTCGCGGTGCATGAGGAACTTCGCGCCTTCAGACTTGGTGCCCCCTGGAGGTGGCACAGCGCCGCTGCGACCACCTTTGCCCGTCCGACGGCGTCTCGGCAGCTCTTCGACCTCGTCATCGCCTGAGGCCTCGATTGACGGGGAAGGCCGAGGCCGCCTCGCACTCCCGCCGCGCGATGAACTGCAGGGGCCAAGGTGCACACTCGAGTCGCCATCGCCAGTCACGGTTCTCGCGCCGTGGAAGGTCTGCTCGCCTGAGAGGTGCCTCCTTTTAGCTTGATTACACACCCATACAACTTTCTTGCCGCACCGATTCTCCATGCGATGGATCCCCGCAATGCTCTGCTCCAGGTGAAGGTCGTCGAAATCTGCACTCAACTCCGCATCGTCCAACTCGTCCCCAGAGGACACATCATTCTTTCGATGTTATTTGTATTGTGTTTTTTTTTTTTTTTTGTCATGCTGGACTCGTCCTCTAAGAGTGCGTTCTGCTTCAGCGCCCCCTTCTCCTTGAGCTCCTGGTTCCTCTGCCTGGTCAAGGCCTGCTGTGCCTTTCTGTTGTCATGGCTCTGGTAGAAGGGGTCATTCCTCCTCTCGTCGGGGTTGTTGATCATGTGCTGCTTGTTCTGCGCAGGTCCCTGTGTTTGGCCCTGACTTTGGCGAAGCACTCTTGGCCGAAGCACACTCCCCAGGCCCGCTTGTAACCGACCTCCTCTTGCTGACAAAGGTGGCACGTAATGAGGCCGAGGTCTGCCTTGGACTGCGACTTCCGCGGCTGGGCGCGAGAGACCCTCGCCTCCGCCGCGGAGGCGCCGTCGTCGCCGCCCATGAGCGACATCCGCCCGCAGCGAGAGAAGACACCTTGCAAGTGAAAGACCGCCGTAGCAACAGCGAGCAATATCCGTGCCATGTTGGGCCCAAACAGCTACAGACTGTGGAGTGACATGGACATCCGTAGAACACTGAGCTGAATTCGAAGGGATGGCGTGACACCCGCTGGCAGCATAATGGGACCTTACCGGATGCCCCCGCGTTCTAGGCACAGGAGGGATCCACCGAACAATTGACGAGATGGTCGTGAAAATCGCAAGCCATCGACTACCACGTGATCTGTTCTCGGCGTCGCCCACGCGAGGCCCAGAATGGCTTGAAAGCTATTGCCATAGAGTGAACGCAGGCTCCTCGCCTGTCCGCGACAGATGCACTTGACGGTCCGAGGCCCGGAAAAATAGTTTCGGACACCTTGCGAGTCCTTCAACCTTGAACGATATATGGCTATACATGCCCTAGCGCGGGAACTGATATTCCACGCGCGTGTGCAATCCTGTGTACTCCTAAAAACGGCGGCACGATCGACGTTTAATTGCAAACGGTTTACCCAAGACACGTTTTGGAGCGATGGCTTTCCACACAACGCAACGCAGCATTCGAGTGCGGTCCGATGACTGTTCAAGTGTTGTCACAATGTCACAACATTCGTGTCGGTTGTGGTTCAAGCGTGGGCCGAACATGGGGACTGATTCGCTGGTGATTCGGAATCGGTTTGGGTACGGCCCTCGGGCGGTGCAAGCTTTTGGGGGGCATCGTGCAATGTGGCTCGACGAAGGGTGGGGTGCGGTTCAAGTGCGACTCGGGGCCGTGACGGTGTTTCCAACGTGGCCGCAGTCTGGCCTATGTGTGGCTCCAGCATGGTTTTTTTGTTTGGTTCAATGTGCTTCTAGAGTTGACCAGAGGGCCCAAGAATGACGGAGCGTGATTCAGGCGTGGTTCGAATATGATATAAGTAGGGTTCAGGTGTCGATCAAGTGTGCGCTTAAGGCCCACGAGTGGTTCAAGTGTGGCCCAAGCGTTGTTCAAGCGTGGTTCAAGTATGGTCCAAGTGCGGCCCATTCGTGGTCAAGCGTGGCTCAAGTGGTTCACGCGTGGGTCACGCGTGGTGCAAGTATGGCCCAGATGAACGCGAGTGGTTTACCTGTGTTTCGAATGTGGTTCAAGTGTGGTGCAAGTGTGGTTCAAAGTAATTCAAGTGTGGTGTATGTGTGGCTGAGCTGTGGTTGTGCATCTCGCGCGTGGTTCAGGCGCGGTTGAAGCGTGGTTCAAGTGTGGCTCAAGTGTGGTTCACGCGTGGGCCGCGCGAGGTAACGCGCCACGAGAAATTCTTAGGGGAGGTCCAAGCTTGGTGCGAGTGTTGTTCAAGTGTGGTTCAAGTGTGGTTCAAATCTTGCTCAAATCTGGTTACACGGCTGACGCGTAGTTCAGGCGTGGTTCAAATGTGGTTTAAGCGTTGTCCAAGCGCGGTTGAAGTGCGGCGCAGGATCGCTTCGCGCGCGCGAGAAGCAACGCAGCGGATCTCAGGCGCGGTTCAAATGTGGCCCCAGTGCGGTGCAAGTGTGGTTCGGGCGCGTTTCAAGGGTGCGTGAGAGGGTTCGCGCGCGCAGGGTTAACATTTCGAGCGCGGCGCGGGCGTGGTTCAAGTGTGGTTCAAGCGTGGTTCGGGCGTGGTTCAAGCTTTGCGGGCTTGGCGCATGCGCGTTTCAAGCGTGGTTCAAGTGTCGTCAATGGCTGACAGCTGTGGCGAGTGCGGCTCAAGGGCGGTTCAAGTTTGGTCCAAGTGTGGTTCAAGTGTGGCCCAGGTGTGGCTCAAATGTTGACCGAGCGTGTCCCAAGGTTCCACGAGTGGTGCAAGTGTGGTTCAAGTGTGGTTCACGCGTGGGCCAAGCGCGGTTCTGGCGTGGTCTACGTGATGCTCAAGTTTGGTTCAAGTGTGGTTCAAGTGTGGCTCAGGGCGCGCGGGCGTTTCACGCGTGGTTCAAGTGCGGTTCAAGTGTGGTTCAGGTGTGGTTCACGCGTGGTTCAAGTGTGGTTCACGGCCCCGCGATACTTCGCTTCCTATTCGAGCAAATTCAAGTGTGGTTCATGTGTGATTCAAGCGTGGCTCGGCCGCCCACGTGTTGTTGCGCGCGTTGTTCACGCGTGGTGTACGCGTGGTTCAGGTGTAGTTCAGGTGTGGTTCGGGTGTGGTTCAAGTGTGGTTCAAGCGTGGCCCAATCGAGGTGCATGCGCGATTCGGCTGGGCGCCTGCGAGTATCAAGACTGGCGCGCGGGCTCGCGAAGTGCTATGGTGCGGTGTAGGCGCTGTGCTGATGCGCATTCGGTGCTCCACGCCTGGGCCGAATATGCGAGCACGGCCCAAACGCACACCGCTGTAGCTGAAGCATGGGCCAAGCGTGGTCCCACTGTGGCTTAACTGTGGCTCAATCTGGTTCACGCGTACATGCGTGGTGTTCCACAACCCCGGGCGTGGTTCAAGCGCGGCCCAGGTGTGGCTCGAGCGTGGCTCGCTTGGCCCAAACGCGGTACAGGGGCATTTGCCCTGGTGCGGGCGTGCCCGAAGTGGTAAACGCTGGCCCAAGCGTGGAACAAGTTTGGTGCAAGTTTAGTTCAAGTGTGGTTCAAGTGTGGTTCAACTGTGGTTCAAGTGTGGTTCAAGTGTGGCGCAAGGGGGGGGGGGGGGCATGCGTGGTCGAGGCGCCATTCAGTGGCACTCGCAATTCGCGCGTGGGACAGCGTGGCACCAGCGTGGTGCAAGCGTGGTTCAAGTGTGGTTCAAGCGCGGTGCAAGTGTGGTTCAGGTGCGGCGCAGGCTTTGCTTAAGCTTGTGCAACCCACCAGCGTGAGTATACGGCGCGGCTCAAGCGTTTTTGACATGTGGTTCAAGTGTGGTTCAAGCGTGGTTCAAGTGTGGTTCAAGCGTGGCGCAAGCGTGGTGAATCTCATCAAGCGGTGATAAAGTGCGGTTCAGGTGTGGTTCAGGTGTGGTTCAAGTGTGGTTCAAGTGTGGTTCAATGGCTAACGGTTGTTTCAAGTGTGGTTCCAGTGTGGTTCAAGTGTGTTTCAAGCGTGGTTCAAGTGTGGCCCGCGCGTGACCCAAGTGTGGCTCAAGTGGTGCCCGTGGGTTCAGAGTTGCCCCATTTGCGGTTCAATCGTGGTTCAAGTGTGGTTCAAGTGTGGTTCAAATGTGGTTCAAATGTGGTTCAGGTGCGGTTCGCGTGTGATCCATCGGATGCGGGCGGCGCGTTCGCAATTCAACCGTGGTTCAAGTGTGGTTCAGGCGTGGCCCGCGTACTGCCCAACTATGAAGCGAGTGGTTATTGGTGAATAAGGCAGTCCCGCGGAAGGGTCAACATTGGTGCAAATGTGGTTCAGATGTGGTTCAAGTGTGGTTCAAGTGTGGTTCAAGTGTGTTCCAAGTATGGTTCAAGTGTGGTTCAAGTGTGGTTCAAGTGTGGTTCAAGTGTGGTTCAGGCGTGGTGCAAACGTGGTTCCAGCGTGGCCTCATGCGATTCATTGCGCGAGCGTTTGTCAAGCGTGTTCCAAGGGTGGTTCAAGTGTGGTTCAAATGTGGTTCAAGTGTGGTTCAAGCGTGGCCCACAGAACCCGTGCGCGGCCCATGTGTGGTTACGTGGTGGTCCAGGTGTGGTGCATGCGTGGTTCTTGGTGGTTCAAGTGTGGTTAATGCGCAGATGGCCCGACTCCAAACTGGCCAAGTTTGGTTCAAGTGTGGTTCAAGTGTGGTTCAAGTGTGGTTCAAGTGTGGTTCAAGCGTGGTCCAAGTGGCTGGCGCGCGGTTCAAGTGCCACGCGGGTGTTTCAAGTCTGGTTGAGTTGCATGCCGAGCGCGAACCCAGTGATTGCGAAGCGTGGGCCAAGACCGATGATAGGACTCAGGGCTCGCCGAAGCGTGGTTCCAGCGTGGTTGACGTGTGGCCCCAGCGTGGTCCAAGTGTGGTACAAGCGTGGTCCGCGGATGGTCCAACCTCAGTGCAAATGCTGTCCAAGTGTGGTTCAAGTGTGGTTCAAGTGTGGTTCAAGTGTGGTCAAGCGTGGTTCAAGCGCGATTCAAGCCTTGCCCGCGTGAGGGTCATTGCGCGGGCGTGTGCCATACGCGGACCAAATGTGGTTCAAGTGTGGTTCAAGTGTGGTTCAAATGTCGTGCAAGTGTGGTGCATGCGCGGCCAAACTAATTCGCGCGCGGCCCACGCCTGGTCACACCGTGGTCCAAGTGTGGTTCAAGTTTGGTTCAAGTGTGGTGCAAGCGTGGTTCATGCACAGACGATCCGACCGCGCATTGGCCAAGTGTGGTTCAAGTGCGGTTCAAGTGTGGTTCAAGTGTGGTTCAAGTGTGGTTCAAGTGTGGTTCAAGCGCTGTCCAAGGGCACGCGCGGTACCAATGGGGCTCAATTGCTGAACAGGCGCGGTGCGCGCGCCTCGCACACGCGGTTCAAGCGTGGGCCAAGGGCCCGCGCGTGCGCCGACATAGGTGTGGGCATTGTTCAAGTTCGGTTCACGGGGTACACAAACAGGTTCGATTGCGGTTCGCGCGTGGCGCGCGGATGTTTCGCGCGCGGCGCAGAGAGCGGTCATTGGTTCGCCCGCGATTGGTTCGGGTTTGGCAGTGGCCTTGGGGTCTGTGCGCGGCGACCTCGCGCGCGCAACCTGCGAGTTGCCAGACTGTTCGCAGGCGCGCGCTGCTATTTCGAGGGCGCGGCGGGGTCGCCCCAGCGATGCATTAGGGCCAGCGGCGCTGCGCGCGAGTCTACGTTGCACCGCCGCAAGTTGGGGGCGCGGGTCGACCGCCCGACGGCGCGAGCGGCGCCGCGGGCGCCGCGCGCAGCGCAAGGCGAACCCGACGGGGCAGAACGGCGCACCAAGCCCGCGTGCCGAGTGCAAGACAAGGGCGCCAGACATGTCGCGTTAACCATATGATTTCACAGGGGAAATACAACCGCGCGCCCCCGAGCCCGCGCGGCACGCACAACTTCGAGGCGCAAGTCGTCAGGCGGTGTACGCTGGACGCCCGCAGACGGCGTCGGCGCGCAGTCGCGGCGCGCGCGCGCGACGATCCGACGATTTGGACGCAGCCCGCCGCCGCCTCTCGCGAACGCTCACCGAGCGCAGGGTGCATCCGCGCCGTTCGACTCGGTGCGCGGCTGAGCCCGTCGCTGCAAATGCGCGCGGGAAGCCGCCGCGCGTCGCCGCGGAAGCGGGGCGAGTTCTGCGCGACGGTGGCACGCGGCGACGCGGGCAGTGCTCATCGGTGTGATCGGCGCCCGCGAGCACAGACGCGCGTGCGCGCGAGCCGCGCGAGGTCCGACCGCCGTGCGCGTAGCGCTGAAAAGGCGTGCTGGCGTTTCACGCGCAGGTCGGGCGACCCTCAGGCGCGGCTCAAGCGCGGCTCCAGCGGCGCTCGGGGGTGGTGCAGCTATGATCCGCGGCAGCACCGCGCGCGGTATACGCGGGTATCAAGTGCGGCCCAGGTGTGGTTCAAGCGTAGTTCAAGCCTGGCTCAAGGACGCACTCGTCGCCGACATTTGTTTCAAGTGTGGTTCAAGTGTGGTTCAAGTGTGGTTCAAGTGTGGTCCAGGTGTGGTTCAAGTGTGGTTCAGGGCAGCCGCGGGCTGCCTAATCGTGGTGCACGTGTGGTCCAAGTGTGGTTCAGGTGTCGTTCAATTGTGGTTCAAGCGTGGGTCGGGGGCACGCGAGTGGCTCAGGTGTGGTTCAACTGTGGTTCAAATGTGGTTCAAGCGTGGTTCAAGTGTGGTTCAAGTGCGGTTCTATATCGGCCAGTGGATCACGTGGCCGTCTCGCGCGTTTCACGCGTGGTTTCAAGTGTGGTTCAAGTGTGGTTCAAGTGTGGTTCAAGTGTGGCTCAAGTGTGGTGCAAGTGTGGTTCAAGTGTGGTCCAAGTGTGGCTCAAGTGTGCTTCAAGCGTGGTTCAGGGCGGCAGCGGGCTGCCTAATCGTGGTGCAAGTGTGGTTCAAGTGTGGTTCAGGTGTGGTTCGCGCGTGCTTCGGTCGTGGTTCAAGTGGCCCAAGTAACCTCATGCGCGTATCCAGGTGTGCCCAGCCTGGCTCGCGTCTGGCGCGGCTGAGCTTGGTGGGCTCACGCGTGCTTCAAGTGTGGTTCAAGCGTGGTTAATGTGTGGTTCAAGTGTGGTTCAGGCGTTGGGCAACTGGGTTTAATGTTCGCTTCGCTTGCCCAGGTCTGGTTCACGCGTGGCTCTAGCGCGACCCGCGCGCGGTTCAGGCATGGCGCGCGCCTGGGCCAGGCGGACCAAGAGCGGCCCAGTTGCGGGCGAGGGACAGCCCAAGCGCGGTCGAAGTGCGGGCAAAGGGCCCCAGAACGGCAGAAGCGTGGCCCACGCGCGCCCCAATCGCGCTTCCATCGCGTCTCCAGTGTGACCCACGCGCGATTAAACGGCGCATGCGCCTTTCAAGGGGGGGGGGGGGGGGGGGGGGCGCATGCGTGGCCCAACAGTGCCCGAAGAGACGTTCTGGAGTGGCCCAGGCGTGGTTTAACTATGGCCCGCGCGTGGGTTCGGATCGCAGCCCTGCCACGCATCTAATTCACGCGTGGCCCAGGCGCGTTTCCAGCGTGGGCCAATGGAAGCGCGAGCAGCCCAGTCGTGTTTGTAGTGTGAGCCAAGCGTGGCCCATGGGTGACCCAATCGTGGCCCGAATTAATACCGAGCGCAGTTCAGGGGCCCACGCGTGGTCCAAATGCGGCGCAAGTGTGGTTAAATGGTGGCAAGTGCGTTTCTCGGGTGTTGCTCCAGCCTGGCACGACTGTGGGCCATCTGGGATTCGGGGGCCAACGGTTTCCTGGCGTGCATCAGGCGCGTTGGGAGCGCGGCCCCAACGCAGTCCGAAGGTGGTCCAAGTGTGGGCACAGTGTGGCTTCATCGGGGCCCAAAGGGCACCAGTGTGGTTCACGCGCGGCCCAAGCGCTGTTCAAGCGCGGCGCAAGGCTGGCCCAGGCGCGCAGCCATATGTGTTTCACGCGTGGGCTGAGTTGGTGTCAAGGGTTCTGGTCGGGCCCGTTGTGGCCCACGTGTGGCCCAGATGCGGTTCACATGTGGCTCTGGGTAGCTGGGCGCGGTTCAAGTGCAGACCGCGCATGGTTTAAGGAGTGGGCGGCTGCCCAATGTTGTATCGCACGTGGTTATACGTTGTTCGCGCCTGGTTCTTCGTTCGGCGATGTTTGGTTTAAGCGTGGCCCACGCGTGCTCCGAGGCCCGCCAATAGGCTCCAGCGTAGCTCGGATGTCGGTCACGCTTGGGCATTGTTTCTTCTAGTTTGTCCCAGGCTTGCCTCCAGCGTGGCCCAAGTGTGGTTCCAAACAAGCCCAAGCTTGCCTCAAGTGTTGGCCGTGCGTGTGTCTAGCGTGGTTCGCTCGTGATTCGCGCGCGGCGCAACACACGGTTTGTTCAATTGCGGTTCGTGCGCGCGCCAAGCTTGCAACGCGCGGGGGGCGAGCGCGCGCGCGTGCCCCCGCGGCGGCATCGGCGCGCCCCTCATTCGGATTGTGCCGTGCAGGGGTGTCCACCCATGCCTTGAGTCTGGAAATTGGCAGCGTGTCGCCCCAGCCATTTCGGCGCGTCCTTCGCGCGGATCGCGTCCATATGTGAATATACACATGGGTTCGACGAGCATTGCGCTTAGCCGCGGCGCGCGGCACTGCGGAAAGCAAACAAAGGCGCGAGCGCACCGCACCGCTGGGATGTGGCTGCGCGCCCATTGTTCAGACAGCCGCGTTTCGGGGCCCAGGGGCAATTGTATGTCTGCGATGGCACGAACGCCGCGCACCGTGTGATCACAGACCACAGGGAGCGCCATAGACAGACGTGGCTGTATATTGATTCGCCTGGTTTCGGGGGCGTGCCGTAACATTCACAAGCGTTGAACTGCGCGTTAAAACCTAAGCCCAAAAAGTCAGCCCGTAGGCCTGCAAGGGTTCAACCTTGAGCGCCTGTCCGTGGGGCTCGCCCACGTGCTTTTGCAACGGCTCTACCCCCCTGTTGCGTTTGCCACGGGGGGCTCGTTAAGCTCCATACTGTGGTTGCACCGTGTTCTGCATATCTATCCTGGGGCTGCTCTTGGTTCGAGTTGGGCGGTGTGACGGCGACAGCGTTGGTAATGCTGATGGTGGTGATGAGTATGGTTGCGATGGTGATGCTGGCGTTGCAGGCGGCGGCGACGCTGACCATGCCGAATACAATGACGATGACCAACTTTATGAACATGATGTTGATGCTGACGATGGTGATGGTATCAGTGCAAATGCTCTAATTATTCATGAGTTTGTGTGCTCGCGGATGTCCGCGACCGTCGGCTTATACGAGCGGTGCTCTGCGACGTCCATGCGGTCCGCGGCCGACATCCACGTGGACAGGTAGTCCTTCGCGGCGCTGGGCCCGAGCTGGGCCGTGCCGAGGGCCAGGGACCTGCACTTCGAACAGGCCGCGCGCCTCGGGCATTGCACCCGCAAGCCCCTGCCACCGCGCCAGTGGATCTCCAGGGAGATCGGCTGGCCCAAGACGAAGACGGGAACCTCGAACTCCCCGTCGACTCCAGCTCCCTCGACTGGCGCCCGCCGTGCATCGGCAATGGGCTGTGGCGGGGCTGGCACTGGCTCCTCGTGCCCACCGTCGCCGTGGATGTTGACCACGGCGTGCCCGTCGCCGACGGGAGGAGGTGCCGCGGGCAACGCTAGCAACACAGGGTCGGCACGATACTCGTCGCCAGCCGCCCCGATCTCCGAAAGTCTCGTCTGGCACTCCTGGGCGCCAGCCTGCTCTGGGATCGCCCCCCGCGCCCGCAAGAGCCACTTGTAGTATGCCTGGGACTTGTCGCTCCTGAAGCGCTTCTGGCCCTTCTTGAAGATGGAGGCCCTCGCTAAAACGCACTGGAGGTAAAACCTCTTGGACGTGACCCTGCGGCTGTCGTAGACCAGCGGCGACCCGCGCGAGTGCACGCAGAGGCCGTCGACAACCCTGAACCTGTTCGCGGACAGCTCATCCAACAGGCGCAACACGGGCACGTTGGGCTCGGACATACTAGTCCTGAGGGGGATCGCAATCCTCAAAAAATGTCACTGGCACCCCCTTCTTGATGTTTGGCTTATGTTCAAGGGGGCTGTGTATGTTGTAGCACGTGGTATGTATTCATGTGTGAGTTGACCCTGAAGTCCTCCATGACAGACTCGGCCTGCTCCCAAGGCCGATGCAGCCATCGATCGCAGGCTCGACGACACTGAACGTGAAGATGCCGCTCCTCTTTGAAGCGTCGTCTCCGAAAACTGTGAACATGCTGGCATGCGTCGAAACCGACGACACCTGGGACACGTCGAGCCTCTCAGGCACGCTGCCTGCTTCCCAACTCAGGTCGACGAAGACGCCCATCGGGAGGAAGAGCCATGTCGTACCATCAGTCGGCGGAGTGCCCGACGTCTCCACGACGATGTCCCTGGCTTGCTCGGCAAGGACCTGGTGCACCGAGAACGGTAGATCGTCGTCTGGCACACTTGGCACCGCCACATAATCATACACCTGCACCATGCCGCGCAGGAACTCCGCCATCAACTTCTGCGAGTCGGATAAGTCGGTGTAGCGCTCGATCTCATCAGGGCCTGCGACATGCGCGGCCGCGATCATGTCTCCAGGGCCGCCTCCGCCAGGGCCCCCGAGCTCGTCGAAGTCACCTGGGCCGTCAGGCTCTCGACCAAGGCCTTGAGGTTGGAAATGGCTGTGAGTGTTGATCTCGTACACCTTCTTCTTCGCCAACTGCGGGGCCAGTCTCAAAGGCACCGTTGGCTTCCTCATATTCACTACTGCAGACCATGAATTCCACACGTGCTGGGTGCTAGCACCAGTCGCGCCCACCAGCTCGGCCAAGGCCCCAATGTTATAGTCCAGCCGGAGCGACGAAGCCACGAACGGGAACTTGGTGCACCGCGAGCTGCCCAGCACGCGCTTCGCCTTCGCATGCGGCCCCTCGGCGACGTGGTCGTCGAACGGGATGTCGATGAGGGCCTGGGCGGCCCGTCGCAATCTCTCTGGAAGCTCGCCTCCAGCTGAGGGCAACTGCAGCACGAGGGCCTTCAAGGGCGAGTCATCGCCCAAAAACTGCAATGTCACTGGATGGTGCTTCTCCTTCGGGACTGCCCTGTACTGGTGGATCACTTTGTCGATCACGCCTGGCTCGCCCAGCCTCGCAAGTAAGTGCGGGATCTCATCTAAGAAGCTGAGCTTTCGCAAACCAAGCGCCCTGGAGAACTCAACGGTGCCGAGACACATGGACTGAAACTCCACATTGTTCCCGAACTGTGATAGCGGCCACTCTCGGATCTCGGCGATGGCCTGGTCGAATACTGCAACGGCGTGGTCAAATGCATTTGTGATCAATCTACCCTTCAATGAGCACGTGACTTTTTTGCCAAGCTTGTAATCGGATTGGTGGCACATGCAAGACCCCCCCCCCCCCTTGCCTGTAAAGACGTGGGCCACTGCACGTGCCACTTCGCAAAGTTGAAATGTCTAGACCACTCTGCGCTCAGAACTGCTGCTCGAACTTTCTTAATCAATGATGTGTCTTTGATCGTCTTGATGAAATCGAACTGCTCCCATGACCTCCGAATAATATCAAGTATAACACCCATTGCATCGCATGCCTTGTGAATCGTTCCCCACCTCCACTCAGCAAAATACGGGGTGCCGATTCTCTCAACCAGCTTGCCAACCGAGGGGCGCGTTGCATTGATGGCCTTCACCACACCGTCTGAGTAGCACCGCAAGAACGTCAGTATCGCCTTCAGCCCAGCAAGCCACGATGGAAACCAAGGTCGCATAGACAAACTTCTCTTCATAATCGTGTCGATGAGGTGCATCCACCCAGGTGCGAGAAGAGCGAACGGGAACAGTCTTGGAAGCCGCTGAACTCGCGGAGGGACGCGTATGCCGACGTGAACGCAGAAATCGATCAATATATCAGGTGCTGTGCACAAGAGCCGCTCCGTCCCGAAATCCGAGGTGACTGAGACTACATTGGCAAGAAATGCCCTCATATCCCTGTACGACGGACCTGTGATGAGCATGATCTTCCACAACACCGCGTAGGTCTTTCCCGTCAAATCAAGCTGCTTGTTTCCAATGCGCACTATAGGTAGCAACATTCGCATACATGTCCATCTAATACTGTCATGCTGGATCAGGTCCATGCTTGTCGCCATCATCTCAACTCCTCTCCATTGCGGGCTGCCGTCGGTGAATAGGTACACTTTTGATGAAGAGAGCTCTGAACTCAGGTACATTCGAATTAACAGCAAGTGGACGCAATCTAACCGAACACGTGCCCTGTGGAGCATTTTTCTATCGCAATTTTCAGAACTCTCAACCATCCTGCCTGCAGCCTCAGTATCACATCGTGCTAAGATCTTGGCCCACGCAGCCTTGCTGTGCTTGATGTGGCACAGGCTCTTCAAGTGGCGAGTGGCATCTAAGAACGCTATTAACACTGTTGCTGGAAGGCCTCCGAACTCACGTGATGCATGAACCTCTTGATGTTGTCGAAATCGAGCCATGCCCGATGATGAAACCTCGGGGCGTTCCAGCAAGAAACAAGACCTCCAATACTTTGCAACATCCGGTGGCGGACCACTGCTCATCAAACGACTGGCGAAGCGCATGTTCGACACGAGGGGTACAACTTTCAACGCTGCCCAATGATATGTAAAATTATGTCTGCGAATTCTTGCGACACCATTGCAAATCTGATGCGGAGGTCACACGCTGCTATATTGAGGTTGTGGGCCCACAGCCGAATCATCATTGTGCAAGTCACGTCTTCGTATCGATCATGTTGTCCAACCATGTCTCTGCACCGTTCGTATTTGATCTCCTGCCATATATCTGATACGCCTACCTGGAGCACGTGCCTGTGCGCTGAGGGTGAGCATTGTGTGATGTTGTACAAGACTGCGCCAGGTATCGTGCTGCCAGGTGGGTCGCCACATTTTCTGAAAAGAAATTCGGCCTGTCTGTTCGGCGCTAGTACATCACCTCCTTTGACTATCGACCAGTGCCCGATACAAAGACCCAGAGCCGCACGTTCCTCGAATATTCGTGGGCACTCGTCCACTGAGTAGCCTGACAGTCCTGGGGCAGAGCAGATTATTGTGATGGATACGTCGCCCCACTCTGGATGAGTTGCTGCTGGTCGGCCGCGCCTCCCTGTCACCACAGTGGTTGGAGGAAGGCCCACATCATCTCCATCAATGTCTGCAGCATTACTCGGTGGAAGGAGCAAAGGAAGCTCGTCTCCGTCGACTTCCATGAAAAAAAAACACAGCTTGAGGCCAAAACGGCCTGCGAATCATGGACAATACTGGTTACATTGTGCCGCAATACACGTCTTGGCATTGCAATGCAACGCAATGCACATGTTGGAACCTGATGCAACGCAATGCAATGCAATTCGTCGTGCCATGGCGCACGTTCGCATAAAGCCACACGGAACCCAACGCAATGTGCTGTGCCAGTTTTTATGTTACATTTGTAGTGGGAAGTGCAATCATCAGTGACGCGCGGGCTTCCAGAAGGAATAATCCGCCGACCCTTGCGGGATCACCAAGTTTCTAAGATTGTCTTCCACCCCTGTCCCTCTGACGCGTCCCTGTTTTCGTTGCCCAATAACGGACTCGTTCGTTTTTTCGCATCAACGATACCGTTGTCAGCCCACGCCCCCGCCTTCCCTACACAGCCAGCAAATGAACCCCAATCGCGGCACAGCGCCACGATGTGAACACCCGTTGCTTGGCCCCCCCCCCCACAATGAACTGACAAGCGCCGTGAGCTTCTACGTCGTACAGGCCCAAGCCTACACTAGTAAAATAGAGTTCGGCTTTCACCCGCACTCACCATTGACACCCCATACACCTCCCTGGATGCACCCGTGCGTTAGCATGCGAACTACGTAATGCTAGCACGCGCAACAGTCACAACACGAGGTGATGATAATGAGTGTTACATTGACGTGTATTTGCTTGGCTGGAATTAAACTGTTGATGTAGTGAGATGCTTATGTGGCCCAGTGGGGATCCCTCCTATTCCCAAGACGCGCATTGAAAAAGCGCCTCCCCGACCTCTAAGCTTACAGTTACGCGTTGCACCCCCCCTGGGGACTTGGGGGATGCCCCTGCATAATTACAGCGACTTATTCCTATCCTGGAGCCTTACCACACTGCAGGGGCGGCCGGGAAGTCGCCGGGCGCGCCACGGCTGCGCGGGGCGCGCTGCCCGCCGCGCGGCCGGGCCCTCCGCCGCCGCACGGCGGCCGCGAGCAGCAGCAGCCGCCCGCTAGGCGGACTGGAAGGCCACGCGGGCAGCCAGCAGCGCCGCGGGCCCCTTAGCGGGCGGGTCGCCCGCCGCAGCCGCCAGCAGCGCCACCGCCTCCCGAGCCGCCGGGAAGGGGCGCAGCGCGGCGGCCCGCTCCAGCAGCCCAGCCGCCTGGGCTGCCACGGGGAGGCCGGCCAGGCCAGCCGCCTCCCACTGCAATGATCGCCCCCCCTGTTGTTTCAATAGATATCCTATAGCATGCTTATAGCTTGTCTATAAGGCGGATGATCCTCTATTGCTGCGGCCAAACTACATAAGACTTCTTGGTGTTAGAGTGCCGCAATACAGTTTATGTTAGAATTTGCAAATCATATACAAGTTAGGTGCAACGCTATAGTACTTCGGAACAAATTCATTAAGCACGTATAGATATTTATAACATACAAAATAAGCCAAATAGCTATGCTAATAGATAGCTAACTAGATGCAAATAGAGGCCGCTAGTAACTTAAATAGTGTTTTTTTTTGAAGCAGTTTTTGCCCCCCCCCCCTCCCCCCTCCCCCTCCCTCTGCTTGCATTCCCGCCTCCTCGCCCTTTTCCGCCTCCCCAGCATGCAGGGCTTGCGCAGCGGTCAACCACTGCAAGCGGTCACCCGACCATTTCGACCAGCGCAAGCGATCATCTGCCCCTTTGCTTGCGCAACCGTCGACCCACCAGCGGTTTCCCTACCGCTTTGCCGAATAGCGGTTCCCTACCGCTTTGCCGAATAGCGGTTCCCTACCGCTTTGCCGAAGTAGCGGTTTCCCTACCGCTTTGCCGAAGTAGCGGTTTACCTACCGCTTTGCCGAAGTAGCGGTTGACCACCGCTTTGCCGAAGTAGCGGTTGACCTACCGCTGTGCGAAGTAGCGGTTGACCTACCGCTGTGTGCAAGCACGACGCAGGAGGAGGAGGAGGAGGAGGAGGAGGAGAAGTTGAGGAGGAGGTTCTCACCTGTTCTCGGAACAGCCACGCCTTGCTCAAGGCGTGCAGAGGGGCAGGGGCAGGGTTCGGGCGCAGGCATGGCGGCGCCCTCGCAGCTGGTCCTTCGCGCGCGCGCCAGCACGAGCTTGCTGGCGTCGCTTCGGGGTACGAAAGCCTTCGGCCAGGTCTCGAGAGCGGAGGCTGCCCACTTGAAGGCTTTGATCCAGTCCTCTGGGCACGCCGATCGGGACCAGATGCAGGCGCTCGCAGAGACGATCCGTGCAGCAGGCTTCCAGGGGAAAGACCAGTCCGATCTCTTGGACGCGGTCGCTGAGGTCGCGGCCGCAGCGCCCGCGGCCCCCGAGATGCCCAGCAAGGGAGGACAGCAGGATTTCGAATCTGCCGTCTTTTTTGTGCCGAAGGCGATGTGGGACCAGCTGGCCAGGACAGCGAATGCCGAAGAAGTGTTCGCCTTGTATGGCAAGCTCGGCCTGCGCCAGAGGTTCTCCGAGGGGACCATGCACGCGTTGGGGCTCGTCATCCTCTGCGTGACGGAGGGCGTGGATGAAACTTTGAGGATGGCGCCAGCCGCGCGCACTAATAGCATCAAGCCCATTAAGGCTGCCTACAAGCGCTTCGCCGCCGACCTCCCGAGCCCGCCAGTCTGGGTGGAGAAGTTGCCGAGCAGCCCGGAGGCCCTGAGGGCGCAGCACCCCGAAGTTTTCAAGGCAGCGTACCCAGACGGCCTCGGGGAGATGCAGTTCCCCTTGCCAGTGCGCGTCTTCCGAGAGCCGGTGTCAGTCACCAAGATGCGCGTGCACGGTTCCTCAAAGAAGAGCCCCTCGGCCTCGGTGATGTCCGCGGCGCCAATGACTGAGATGGGGATGGTCGTCAGCATGTTGGGCGAGGCGCTCAAGAGCGTCGTCCAGCAGGGCCAGCCGAAAAACGACATTGGCTTGCGGATGCTCACGCAGACGCCGAGGAGCAGACCTCACGTGTCACCAGCCCCGCCCTTGCCGATCCAAGACAAGGCCTCAGAAGATGAGGCCGAGGAGGTCGACCAGCACGAGGCGGGCCAGGAGCAGCCCGCGGAGGCGAAGAAACCGCTCACGGTGGATGAGGCCACGAAAGCCCTCCTGGCCAAGTCGGGCGTGAAGCGCAAGGCAGGGGGTCCTCCCGCGGCGAAGGCCAAGGCGAAGGCCAAGGCCAAGCCCATGAAGGCAGCGAAAGACTCTGGGAAGGGCTACAAGGCCACGGTCACAGTGTCGTACTCTCACGAGAAGAGCCGCCAGCAGTTCCTGGGCCGCTGCAGCGAGACCAAGAGCGCCGCGTTTTGCTACAAGGGGAAGAGCAAGAACGCGGTCGAGAACGAAGTCAAGGCCCCTTCGGTAGTTCAAAAAATCTCATACGCAAATGCGCGGCACTCACGCTCACAGGCCCCCCCCCCAGCCACTAACCCAGCACGAGTGCCGCGCATGCGTTTGTGCATTGCGCGCGTGGCCCCTTGCAGGCGTGGTGCCGCGAGCAGTGCAAGAAGTTCAAGGTGCCCATCTCGCCGAAATTCAAGGCCTGAGATGCCCCAGCTCGCACGCTAGCCTGTCGGTCAGGCCAGCGCGGGATGCGCGCACAAGGGGGGGGGGGCGTCCAGAGCAAAACGCACCGCCCCTCCTATACTTTCCTTTGCTCTGCCTTTGCTACTCCCAGCGGTGAGCCCACCGCTACTCCATGCAGCTATCAACTATTATGACAATCAGCGGTCTTCCAACCGCTTTCTCCATGGCAGCGGTCTTCCAACCGCTTTCTCCAGCGGTCTTCCAACCGCTTTTCTTCTTATTTTTTGCACCTGCGAACCGCAAGTGGCAGAAGGAGGAGCAGGAGCAGCAGAAGGATCAGGAGGGGGAGGCGCAGCAGCAGAAGGAGGAGGAGGAGGAGGAGGAGCTGGGGGAGGAGCGGAGGAGGGCAATCAGGGGAGTAGCAGGTGGAAGGGGCTGCAGCAGAAGGAGGAGGAAAACCAACGATGCTGTCTGCAGCCATTTGCGGCTCAAGCGCTCCAGGCGGTCGGACGCGCCTCCCTGGGCTCGCTCCTGCCATGGCGACGCCCACGCTCAGCTTCGAGGAACTCCTCGATGAGCTCGACGCCGCCCAGAGGTCGAACAGCAGCTCGAGCCATCAGCCAGCCAGTACGCTGGACGAGATCGTGGAGGCGCTGCGGCAGCCAGCTCCAGCTCCAGACGAGGATGAAGCAGGCGGCTCCTCGGCTCGCATGGACGACCAGTCGGACGAGTTCGACGGCGAAATCAGCAGGCTGCTTCACGCTCGCGAGGCGGCGCCAGAAGAGCCGAGCCCATGGGCGGTCAGGCCAATGTCGATCGGCAGATCAAGCGACCTGACGCCCGACGAGTTGCAGACCCTGCGCACCGAGGAGCGCCTTGCGAGGGCGGGCAACGTGCCTTGGCAGGAGCGCGGGCCAGATCCTGGCTGGGGGATCGCGGCGTGGAGGGGCCAACCTGTGCGTCTTGGCCGTAACGGTGGGCAAGTGCGGTACGCGAAGCGGGGTGGCAGAAACAAGGAGGTCTACCGCGAGCTCGCGAGGCAGGGGCGGCTCACGCCCACGCCAGGCGGCACGCGCTCTGAGCACCTCACCTCTCGAAGGGCAAGGGCGACGGCAAGGCTGCGTTCGGCAAGGACAAGGGCGACGGCAAGACCAGCAAGGGCAAGAAGGGCGAAGGCAAGAAGGGCGGCCAGAGCTCAGGCTCCAAAGGCAAGGGCAAGCACAAGGCCTGAGCCGCGCTCTCCGAGGTCGCCGACCAATCGGATTGCAGCGTGGGATTGCGCTGCCACAGCCATTGGAAAAATAAACGTCTCGCCCCGTCCTGCAGCGTCAGCGGTTTGCCCACCGCTTGCCATTCAGCGCGTTACCCTTTCGATGCAGCGGTCAGCCCACCGCTTGGTGCAGCGGTCAGCCCACCGCTTCTCCTTCGATGCAGCGGTCAGCCCACCGCTTGATTCCGCTTGCGCTGGTGGACAGTGGATGGAATTACTTAATGGGGGGCGAAGGAGAGAGGGGATGGGGATGGAAGGGGGAGATGGCGTGGGATGGAGGGGCGTGCGCATGGAATGAGCAGAGGGCGGATTGAAAAGAAAAGGTATGGGTTTGAGGGAAGGGTGACCGAATGGAGGGCGGGGAAGGAGAGAGGGGGAGGGAGACGCAGGGGACGCCGAGCGCCGCTAACTCAATCTGTCCGTAGGCATTTCTTCCCCAAGCCGAGCTTTCGCTTCGCCTTTCGTTGCGAAACCTGCCGCCAGCTTGCCCGCCATGGCTGCCGAGGACGACACCTGGGTCTACTACGAGATCGACGCGTGCCCATGCGCTTCAGAATGCAACGAGACCAACTTCAAGAATTGGAAGCCATGGGGCAGCACTCCTGAGGAGGCCAGGCAGAAAGTGGTCGACCACTTGATGCGCTCGGGCGTCCACGCGCAGAGCCGCGGTGACATGACCGACGGCGTGGCGAAGGACTACTTCATCGCCCTCGTGGATGGCTGCGAGGTGCACGAGCGCCAGTGGAAGCAGCAGAAGAAGAAGCGCAAGGCCGCCGACAGCGTCGATCTCGAGGTGCAGGTGTCGCGCCAGGAGGTGCAGAGGATGATGCAGACGGGGCTCCACAGGCCCGTTTCTCCTCCACGCAGGCGCGGCGGGTCAAGCGGAAGCGGCTCGATCGTGGCTGCGCCCCACCAGCGCACCGTGCAGGAGGTCTTCAGCGACTTCGCGGACAACGCTGCGAGGTGCGGTCGCAACGCGAGGAACGCGGCGCGCCTGAGCGAGGCTGCTGCGGGGTCGTTCAACGAGCAGGCCGAGGTGTTCGAGAACGCGGCGAACGACATCATGCTCTTCCTGACGCAGCAGCACCGCGCCTCGAGCAGCCGCCGCGGGGCGCTCTGACCTCGCACCCAGGGCGCGGGCCGCGCGCGGGGGGACAACGAGCGCGCGATCTTCCCAGCGGTTGGCCCACCGCTCATTTCTCCCAGCGGTTGGCCCACCGCTAATTTCCTCCAGCGGTTGCCCCGCCGCTTTCATCCAGCGGTTGCCCTACCGCTTTCATCCAGCGGTCGGCATACCGCTTGTCTTTTCATTTCCAGCGGTTGACCCACCGCTTGCCTTTGGACGCTCAGCGGTTGACCCACCGCTTGACACTCAGCGGTTGACCCACCGCTCATTGAGAAGGCAACCCGTTGACATAGATTTGATTCGAGACTTTGGTTCGAGATTTGTTGGCAGAAGTTTCAAAGCGAAAAACTTTCTCGGTAAAAGATTCCTGGCGCACGATTTGTTGGAAAACGACCGCCCCGAAGCTAACAGAAACTAACGGAAAATAACTGCTATTTTCCGCTAGTTTCCGTTATTTCCTGTTATTTCCCAGGAAATAACAGGAAATAGCGGAAACTAACGGAAACTAGCGGTTATTTTCCGTTAGTTTCTGTTAGTTCCTGGCACTGGATTTTCATTGTTTTTTTGTCTCACGTTCGTCCGCCGCGGCTCGCGTCTGCTCAAGCAGGCAAGCTTTTCAGACTCGACGCCCCCGCAGCGATACTTTCAGATGTCGGCTTCGAAGCAAGCTGGGCTGAGCGCCTTCTGGCCTCACGCTCCGCCTCCGCCTCCGCCTCCGCCCGAACCGAAGAAGAAGGCCAAAGCCACGGGCGCCAAGCGCGAGCCCGCCGGCGGACCCGACGCCCCGAACAAGCACGCCAACCACGAGGCCGCCTACAGCCCCGACGCCGCCGAGCCCGCCAACAAGCACGCCAAACACGAGGCTGAGGCCGAGCTCGACGCCCCGCGCGAGCAGGCCAAGGCCGCGGCCGAAGACGAATGGCCCGAGATCGATGCCGATGACGAGGGCGAGGCCGAGGCCGCGGCCGATGCCGAGGCCGAGGCGGTGCCCAAGGCGTCGGCCCCTCCAGTCCCTCGCGATGAGACGCTCCCAGCCGAGGCGCAGCCGCCCACCGATGAGCCGCTCCCAGCCGCTCCGCCGAAGCAGCTCGAGAACCAGGGCTGGGGCGGCAAGGCGCTCGTCCCCCCAACGCAGCAGCCGTCTTGCAAGTTCTGCCGCACGTTCCTGGATCCGTTTGCCAAAGGCGTGCGCCTCCTCAGGAAGAGTCCCCCTGTGTTCTGCTGCGGAACGTGCAACAGCAAAACCACTACCCTGGCGAAGGTGTTCGGCCACTGGCCGATCGACGAGTTCAAGCAACTCACGGTCGAAGAACAGAGCACCTTCTTCCAGACGTGCGGCACTGGCCAGGACAGCATCAAAAAGGCAGTCCACGAGCAAGTCATGAAGAAGTGGGCGCACCAGAAGACCAACAAGGTCTCTGGCGATTTCATGCCCGAGTGGTACTGGCGCAACCAGGGCATGCCAGAGGAGACGGTCAAAAGGATGAAGGACCTGGCCCCAGGGGAAGAGCACCCCATCTTCGGAGACACGTTCCAGGTCATGGTCCACGGGACTTCCGAGTCTGCGACGGAGGAGCTTGCGAGGCAGCAGATGGTCTCAGCGGCCACTCGGAAGGCGAAGGGCACCGCCGCAGCGAGCAGCGCCGCCGCGGGCAGCGGCAGCGCTACCGAGACCGCCGCCGCCGAGGGGCCTAGGGCCGCGCTTGCGCCAGCACCGACGTCCTCTTCTTCGACTTCCGACTCGGAGTCCAGCTCCAGCGAGAGCAAGAAAAAGAAGAACAAGAAGAACAAGAAGAAGAAGGACAAAAAAAAGCAGAAGGAGCAGCGCCAGAAGGAGAAGAAGAAGACCAGGGAGGTTGACAAGAGAGCGACGGAGAAGGCAGAGAAAGACAAGCTTCGAAAGCAGAGGGCTGCCCAGGCCGCCGCCGAAAAGGAGGAGAAGAGGGCGAAGCGCCAGACGCAGAGCGATGCCGCGAAGGCGCTCGCGAAGGTCTCTCCCCTCGCGTCCTCGCTCGAGACGGCACTCAACCACAGCATGATCACGGATGTTCCGAAATTCGTGACCAAGACAGCGAAGGAGGCGCTGGCCACCCTCAAGAAGTACGCCCAGGAGGCCGAAGAGGCCATCAAGACGCACGATCCGCAGCCGCTGTCGTTCAAGCTCGAGGAGGTCATCAGCGACGCGAGGGCCGCGCAGGACTCCCACGACAAGCTCGCCAACGTCCTGAAGAGCGTGGAGCAGGCCGCGAAGTGAGGGGCGCCTTCAGGGCGCCATGGCCAGGCTCGGGGCTCGTGCGCTTAGGCGCGCGGCTCTGCGACCCGCCGCGTCGAGTCTGGTTCAAACTTCGCGCCCCTCTTGTTGCCGAGCGGTAAGCCAACCGCTACTCCCCAGCGGTAGAACCACCGCTCCCTTTCCCACCCCCTGCCCCCACTCTCCCCATTCCCAGCGGTAGACCCACCGCTCCTGTCCCTCCAATTCCCAGCGGTAGACCCACCGCTTTCGTTTCAGCTCCAGCGGTAAACCCACCGCTCGCTTCAGACACCTCACAGCGGTAAACCCACCGCTCGCTTCAGAAACCTTTTGGTCCCAGTCGGACTCCGTGCGAGCTCCCATCGGGGTCCCTGATTCGAAAATGGCCTCTTGCAAGAGGCCATTTTCGAATCAGGGACCTCGCATTCAACTAAAAAGTTATATGATTGTTTCGGCGCCGATGCGAACCGATTCAAGCTACACTTTGAATTACATGATATATACTTTGTTATTCAATGTACACTTTGATTTTTAAGATGCACTTTGAGATTTAAAATGCATTTTGGATTTCAAACTGCCAGTTGATTTCCGACTTACTTTTGGTTTTCAAGGTACTCTTTGCTTTGCAAGCAACACATGCATTGTCAATATACATTTTCAGAAATCTTGTCATACCATCCCTTTGCCACTGCTGCCGTATCCCCTCCCTCGTCCCCGCGCTGCCGATGCGTTCCCGATTCGCTTGCCGCGCCCCCGCGACGCGACGCGCCCGCAGCCATTCGTGGCTGAAGGGGCCCGCGACGCGACGCGCCCGCGCCCGCAGGGAGCCGCCGATGGCAGAATCGAAGCCTGCAAAAATCAGGAGGCTCTTTGCTGGCACAGGATTGTCGAGGAACCATACGCAACTCTCGGAGCTACTGCAGAGATTGCGAACCGCTGACGAAGCTGACAGGGAGGCTGCTCTTGCCTGCAATCGCGGCCACCTGCAGCGGGCCCTCGACGATTTGTGGAAACAAACATGCCAGCTGGAGCATTTCGAATGCACGGCACACACACGGGGCATGGAACTCGGCGCCACGCTCTCGTTGCCTAAAGTTCTGCAGCTCGCAGCCCGCACTGCGCCAGGGTACGCCTCCCTCCTGAACGAGTTGTGGCGACAACGCCCTTGCACTGCCGAGTCGCCATACCACCTCGTGTGTTACGCAGATGAATTCGTACCAGGTAATGTCCTCAGGCAGGACAACCGAAGAAAGTGTTTCGGCATGTTCGTGACTATCAGAGAGTTCGGCCCCCACATCACCAAGCATGTTGAAGCCTGGTTGCCAGTCATTTGCATCCGATCCACTGTGGCGAAACAGATCGAAGGGGGCGCCTCGAATGTAGTCAGAACTTTTTTGCGACGAATGTTCATCGAAGATGAAATTTCTACAAAGGGCGTGTTGGTACAGCTGGACGCGGCCGCCTCTGGAACAGCAGCTATGTATTTCAAACTCGGCAACCTGGTCCTCGACGGCGACGCCGCCAGGATTGTATTTTCGCAGCTTGGGGCCAATGCCAATCTGCCATGCATGAATTGCCTCAACGTACTGCAGCTACGCGGCGATGCTGTTCGAATGCCACGGGGGTTCGTTGGTCTCCGCTGCTCATCCCCATCTTTGTTTTCGCGCGCCACAGACGGCGACATCTGGCAGAAGGCTGACGAGGTTCTTGCGTTGGCACCGAGACATCTGCAGGCTGGGCAAACAGCTAGAGGAATTAAGCGCGTCCCTTTGGGTGTGATTTTCGATCACGAGCTCAGGCCGCACTGCCCGCCGATACGGACATCCACCCACGACGCCATGCACATCTTGAACGGCATGGCATGCTTAGAGATGTCTTTGATTTTGGTAGCAATGTTTCGGCACAGATGGCTTTCATGGAGCGGCGTACGCACGTGGATGGAATCGAATTGGAAATTTTGCGGCGCTTTCTCAGGGGCGTCTGCGGAACTCAAGGCGGCATGGAACGACGCTCGGCAGAAAGCTTTCCAGAAGAACAAAGAGTTTAAAGCTGGGGCGTCCGAGCTGATCATGATTATTCCGCTCTTCAATTATTTTTTGCATTGCGTGGTGAAGCCCTGTGGTATTCTGGACAAAGAGATTCGTAGTTTCAATTCTCTTGCGCTGATTTGTGGGTTTCTCAAGCAAGGTAAATTTGGCAGGGACGTCAGCTCCACTGCGAGTGGCCTCGACGCGATGTTCGCCGAGCACGCCGAAGCTTTCAATGACGCTTATCCTAAAGGTGACGTTATCCCTAAAGCTCATTGGGGCTTTCACCTTGCGCACCAGTTACGCCGAGATGGGTACAGCATCGATTGTTTCGTGGGCGAACGCCAGAATTGTATCATGAAGAATTGCGCCCAGTCTGTTAAGAATACGAGATCGTTGGAAAAATCAATTCTGAGTCGCGTGCTGGCCGATCGCCTTGGAGCCCTGGCCGATGCTGATTTTTTTCTGGACCGATTGCACAAGCCAGAGAGCTCGCCGACGTTGGCCAGAGCGGCGGGCGTTTCGTCTGCCTCCATGAGCGGTTCTATGAAATTTCGCGGGACAACCCTCGCGGCTGGAGACGCTGTCTGGTGCGACGGCGTTGTATGCATCGTGGCTGGCTGCGCCTTTCTGGACACCGCGCCCGTCATTGTCGTCGACGAGATGGTATTTGTGGAGCAGGTGTCGCCAGCCGCTTCTCGCTGGAGGAGCGCGCCAGGAGGTTCTTATTCTCTGGTGTTATTGGCCGACTGCGACGTGGTCTTGTCAGCAGGCTTTTCCTGGGATGGAGATGGCGTGGTCGTTCTTGCCTGGTGATGTGGTGCAAAAAACATCCTTGCGCTGGAAAAAGAACATCATCATTGTCCTTTCTCCTCCCTCAGCGGTGGGGCTACCGCTTGCCAGCGGTTGTCTACCGCTACTTGCTTGCATAGCGGTTGGTCTACCGCTCCTCGCATAGCGGTTGGTCTACCGCTCCTCCCGCCCGTCCTCCTTCTCCCGCCCCCCCCCTCTTCCCCTCTCCCTCCTCCGCCCCTCTCTCTCCAGCCCCCCCCCCTCCCTTCCGAAATAGTGAAAAATAGCGGCGCTATTTGCTTTATTTTAACATGAATAAGCACACTATTTGATGTTATTACTTCTTAATAAAATACTAAATATAATGCTAAATAAAGCTAAATTAGAGATCAAATAAACATGCTATTAGTAGTGCATAACCATTATAACATACATAACTTCAGCAAGGGGGGGCGATCATTGCAGCAGAGCGCGGCGGCGACCGCCTCGCCGCCGCCGGCAGCCGGTGCCCCGTCGCTGCCTGTCGCCGCCGGCCGCGCCGCCGCCCTCCGGCCGCGCCGGCGCGCTTTGCCGCCCCCGCTGCCCGCCAGCGGTGGGTCGCGCTGGCGCGGCGGCGTCGCCACCTCGCGGCCCGCCCCGCGGGCTGCGCCAGCGTCGCCTGCCTGGTCCGCCCAGGCCCAGGCCGGCGAGCGCAGCCCCGAAGCTGGGAGGCGCCGCGGCGTCGCGGGCGCGGGCGCCGGCCCCTCCTCCCGCAAGGCAGCCTGGTCCAGCGCCTCGTACTCCTGCTCAATTGGGTACTCTAGGATGTTTGGTAAAACTGATGGATCTCCCCGACTCCAGAACTGGCGCGGGCTTCCACTTGCGGTTCCCTTGCTCCTGCCCTTGCCTCTTTGCTTGCCCTTTCTCTCTCCCTCTCTCTTCACCGCCGCTCCGCGGCTCAAGCCTTTCCAAGGCCAAGCTGGGGGTCGGCCTCAGGTGGCCTAAGGCCGGGCCCCGGGACGGGGCCGGAAGACCTTCGCCCGTGTCCGGGCGCGAAGGGGGCGCCCGCAGCCATGGAGCTGCGCCTGGCGCCGCGCGGCCGAGTCGCGCAGCTGCGCGGCAGTGGCGAGCCCGGGTGCCGAGCGGCACTGGCTCACGCTAGCCGCGGAGCACCTGGGGGCGGCGGAGCAGCGCACGTGGCGCGGGCGCAGCCCGCCCCCGCCGAGCAGGGGGCCGGGCGCGCGCCAGCGCCGGCTCCCGCTCCAGCCCAGACAAGGGCGGCGAGGCGTGCACGCGCGCTGGGGCCCGTCTGGTTCGTCGTCTTCCTGGAGGTGATGGGAGTGGTCGGCGCCGAGCTCACGCACGGGCAGGCCCCCAACACCGAGGCCTACTACGACGACGAGGTGAACGTGGACATGAAGGAGTTCTGGCTCGACGGGCCCATGGACTCCTCGATGCATGTGGGCGCGCTGCCGGTCGAGGTCCACTCCATCGGCGGACATGCTGCGTCCGCAGGGAGCAGCGGAGGGGGCCCGCCGCGCGAGCGCTCGGCGCCGCCGGCTGGCCCCCCCCCCAGGGCCCGACCCGCGCGCCCCCCGACCCCCCCGATGGGGATCCGTCGTCCTGGATCAGAGGTTGGGGTCTTTTCGGCGTCAGCTGGAAGGACATCGGCAACCGCACTTCCTGGTTTGCCGAGGGGATGGGTGGGGGCACCTTCAGGGCCGTGGGGAGTTCCAGGTCGGCCTTCTCGACTCGCGAGGCAGGAGGCTGGCTGAGCTCAGATGGTGGCTGGGTGCTGTACATGGCGGACCAGATGGGCCTCTCCCTGTTCGGCTCCGCGTGGCCGCTGATCGCCGGGCTCGTGGTTGTCTTCGCCAGCTCCGGGGTGGTCGCGCTCTTGGCCCACAGCCTGAGGACGCTCTTCGCACCCTGCAGCTGGGCAGCTTGGACCTGTGGCTTGGTGCTGGCGTGCTGCCCCTGCCCGAGGCGCCGAACGCCTGGTGAGGTCAAGCTCGACAAGCTAGTCCCGCCGGCGGCGCCACCGCTCACCGATGTGGCGTGGCACGGGCCGACCACAGGGGCCGACCCGACGACCGACTGGTACCGCAAGAGCATCAAGGAAGGTCGGGGCTCCAAGCGCGGCCAGAACGACCTCATGATCAGGGTGGACTACCGGGTTGCCCGGCTCAAGCTCAATATGATGTCTCCTGAACGTATCAATCGCCAAGGATTGTGGGTAGAGTATGATTCTGTGAAGGGTGCCAGCGACAAGAGTTTCCGGCGCGAGTTGGAGCAGCGGGATCCTCGCTGGCTTCACCTGCGCCGTTCCTCAAGCTGTACTGGGCGCAAGGGTCGCGAGAACGAGCTGCGCTGCAAGGAGTACGCCGCCCTCGACAATGAAGCTATTGTGGACCTCGGTGACTACTCGAAGTTCACCCCCTGCCGAATCTTCGTCTGGCTCTGGAGGGGGACGGGCCTTGTCTACAAGTTGTTGCTGTACATCCTCTCGCGGTTCTCATGTTGCGGTGCATGCCTCTGCCGCCGGCGCCGCCGCCGTCACAAGACTTGCGATGCGGAGCCTGGCGTGCAGGGGTCAGTGGCAAGACTACTTGATCAGGAGTCCGAGTCCGAGGTGGACGCCGAGGACAACCCCTGCGAGGCGGTGAAGGTGGGGCTCATGATCAAGGGCAAGATGCGCCCACTGGCACCTGAGGGTTGTCGGGGCGCTGCGCGCGGGGACCCCGCTGCGCTGTTGGTGGAGGATGGGCGAGCCTCGGACCTCCCACTCCCAAGCGAGGGGAGCGCAACGGCTTGCCTCTGTGAGCATCGCCAGCAAATCTACATGGTCCTGCGCTACGGCGAGAAGTGCTCTCAGGTGACCTGTTTCCGGGAAGCGGTGGGCAGCGCACTCCAGAGCGCTCCGCTCCGACGACCTCTGCTCGAGAGGCGCCCTCCAGCCCTGGCGACCCCGCCCCGGCGCCGGCTGGGCCACCGAGCGTGCGCTTCGAAGCGCCGCCGGTTCCAGACTTCCCCAAGCCGCCTACCTGGAGGATCTTGAGCTGCGCATGGCCCAGCTCCCGGAACCTCCTCAGAGCTCCCGGATACATGAGCCACGAAGCGGCGCCTTAGAATCATGTAGGCAAGTTGGCCAACATGCAACGGCCGTGTCACAAGTTGACATTGCAGGACATTGACGCGCACGTTATGGCATGCGTTGGCCTCAATGGAGCTTTGTCGACCGTTGGTGCAGCGTCGCATGTTACAAAATAGCGGAACAAGCGAGTTGAACAAGAGGCATGTTGTTTGTGTTGCTACGGTTGCATTGCAATTCGTCGATGGCTCCTGCTCATCCTCCTGTTCCTCTTCTGCCACGCGGGCGCGCCCTATTATACCTATCCGAGGATCTCCTCCTCCTCCTCCTCCTCCTCCTCCCCCTCCTCCTCCTCGTCCTCAGGCCGAGGAGCGAAGCGAGGATCTCCTCCTCCTCCTCCTCCCCATCCCGCATCTCCTCCTCCTCGCCCCTCCTCTCCCGAGGATCTCACTCTCATCTCGGGGAAGCGTGAGACTCGAGTAATACTGTAGTAATGCCCACTCGGTGCACATTCTTGTTCCCTTCTGGCATCTTTCTTCTTTCTCCTGATCCATCGTCGCCCTGATAACATGCGCGCCTCAAGCCCCCGCCGCGACTGAGATACTCGCGGTGGGGCGATGAGGCCGCGCCATATTGAGAGCCGACGGCAGTGGCCAGGTCGTGGCCGCGCCATTGGGGATATTGACTGGGGGACCCGGGTTCGGGGGTTGAGGGGGGGGTACGGTTCTGACTGGCCCCCCCCTTAGCCAGCCGAACCTCTCCTTTCTTACAGCCAATCGAGGGGGGCAGGCTATCCGCACAGCTCGGCACATGCCTGCCCCGCCAGTCCCATGGGCGCACATTTCTCTGCCCCGCCCCACGCAGCATGGCTGCAGCAGGACGAGGAGGAGGATGATGAGGACGATGAGGGATGAGAGGAGGCGGAGGAGTAAGAGGAGGAGGGCTTGGGATTCTCTTGGGCTTCATACGGTGGGGCTGTGCGTCGCCCATTCTCTTTTCGGCTTCGTGTGGAGCGCCACTTTCATACTTCAGTCGAGCCTTGGTGTTCGATTTCGACATGCCTAAGCCACACTGGCCCAGCACGTGCCATTCCAAATGCCTCAACTACCCTGGCTCGGCAATCTCATCGCACTGCATTCCGTTTCTGACCTGGTATTGCGGGGCTGAGTGTCGCCCATTCTTCTTTTCGGCCTCGTTTGGAGTGCCAAGTACTGATGTCGTTCACGGACTTGTTCAGTAGGACGGCTATGATTCGCATGCTGCGCGCCCGTCGCTTTCCGCCAAGGCAGGCAAGTGTTTCCCTCGAGGGTGCCCTTGCGTGTTTGTCTCTGGGGTTCCTCCGTCGCTGTTTTCGCTGGTTGGCCTGCCAAGATACCTTTGGGGTTGCGATTTCCAACGGTCTTGCGTCTTGAACTGGGAGGAGGAGGGGGAGAAGGAGGAGGAGCAACCATCGGCGCCCCCGCACGCAGCGGATCATGGACGCCGTTTGCTACACGAAACGCGATTCCACGCCGCGGATGGGCGCGGCGGCTGCGATCCGCGAGGCCATGGGCCCGCTGCCAGGAAGGTTCGCGCAGCGTTGGTGCGGCGGCGACCCCTCCGAGGGCGTTCAGGGTTGAACGCCGCCGGCTGGTCGAACGATCAGGCCTTAAGAAAGGCGCCGATTTTTCAAGGTTGACTGATCGACGCGGCGTCAAAAACCAACGCCGACGGCATCGCCAGGCGAACCTGTCGCAGCGAGGTTGGCGTGGTAATAAAGTGGTAGTGGTAGCAGCAGTGCAGTGGTAGTGGCAGTGGCAGTGGCTTGGCAGTGAAGTGGTAGTGACAGTGGCAATGGTCGTGGTAGTGGCAGTGGCAGCGGCAGTGGCATCGGCAGCGGTAGCGGCAGCGGTCGTGACAGTGGCAGTGTGGTGCGAAAGTTCGCCGCCCTGTTGTTTTGGTTATCATTTCAGACGATGCGTTCAAGTCTTTTTCTGAAATACCATGGCAAGCACGCAGCATTCACAACTGCATTTGGTTGGGCCCTTCGCCAGGCTACTCCTGTTTTGAAAGACGCGGCACCGGCCCCATTCACAACTGCATCTGGTTGGGTCCTCTTTTCAGCGGAGCTGTATACCTCCTCGTTTTAAAAAAAATGGCATGAAAACGGGAGGCGCGTGAATGCGCAAGCCACGTTGGGCGCGAACACAACGCGGCGGCTGGCGGCTGAGGAAGAGGAGGAGGAGGACGGGGAGGAGGATGAGGAGGAGGAGGAGGAGGGGGAGGAGGAGGGGAGGAGGAGGAGGAGGACGACGAGGAGGAGGAGGAGGAGTCAGAGACAGAGCCAGAATCAAAGTAACAGTGAACTCACCTCTGGGCTTCTTCCATCTGAGGGGTCGGCGGAATGGCGCAAGCCCTTTCGAATAAGAGTCGCAGAAGGAGGAGGAGGAGGAGGAGGAGGAGGAGGAGGAGGGGGAGGAGGGGGGAGGAGGAGGGAAGGGAGGAGGAGGAGTGGGAGGAGTGGGAGGAGGAGGAGGAGGAGGAAGAGGAGGGAGGACAGTGGCCGAGGAGGGAAGAGGGAGAAGGAGGAGGAGGTCTCTCCTCCTCCATCCCTCCTCCTCCTCCTTCTCCTCTTCCTCCCCCTCCTCGTGGTTGGAGTCGTAGTTGGACTCGTGTTGGAGTCGTAATTGGAGTCGTAGTTGGATGGCCCTCCTCCTCCGCCTCCTTCTCCCCCTGCCCCTCCTCATCGTTATCCTCTTCGTGTTTACCCTGACGACTGCTTGGGCGATCCATAGGGGTTGCAGGGGGCGTCGAAGGCCCCTGGGGGTGCGCCTCGGGCCCTCCGGGTTCAGGTCGGTTCGGGGAGGGTGCCCTAGCGTTCTTCATGTTTGTTGGATGCTCTTGTGCATCCTGGGGGGGGTACCCTCGGATGTTATGCGTGGTTGGGCTGGCGGAGGATCTCAAGTACTTGAGGGATGTTCTTCTGTCCTAGGTCCGACCGTGCACCCGCTAGAAAGCTCTATAGCGTTGTTTGCCTGCTGGTCCCTGGAAGGCTGCGAAATGTGAAGCGCTGGGTTAAGTCGTAGGGTCGCCATGCTTCATGCACTATGCGGGAGGAGGAGGAGGAGGAGGAGGGAGGAGGAGGGAGGAGGAGAAGGACCAAGAGGAGGAGGGAGGAGGTGGAGGATGAGATGCGCCTCGAACCAAAGATAGCGGCCGGCGCCCGCCAGAAGCGTCAGGACGCAAGGCCTTTGGACTCCAGACGTTTCAGGGTTAGCGAGGGGGGGGGGGAGGACGGGGCGCCCCTCCAAGTCCTGGGGGTCAGAGCGGGAGCAGTGCAGAAGCGAAGGTTCCTTGGGAATGTCTGGGGGGAGGGGGGAATGGTTCCTTGGGAGTGTCAAATTTCTGAGGGGGGCCTTCGGTTTCCTGATGGGGGTTGTATTTGATATTTTGGGATTTGAGGGCGTCTGGGAAGGCCCGCCGCTCCCGCGGCAGATCCGCAGGGATGCAAGGGCCTCGAGAGCGGCATCGACGAGCTCAGGACAGCCGCAGCTTCTCTTTCATGCAATGGCCAACGCTGATCATGGCCAGGCCATTCCCTGTCCCAGGACAGCGGCGCTGTCGGCCATGGAAGGCAAGCGCCGCGATCCTTGGAGCAGGAATGGTCTGACCAGGATCGGCATTGGCAATCTCGATGCACGTTGACTCTATAGCTACAACAATTTTTTCCACCGCCATGCATGCCACCGAGCAACAATTGCATCAATCTCCTCGGTGCTCTTCATGCCCCTCGACCGGCAGCGGGAAAGGATCAGAACCAGGAGGCGGGGCATGAGGAGGGGGGTGAATGCAAGATGGGCGGCCGACGTCTGCCGTGCTTCTACGCAGCACGACATCCTTTAAGTGCGCGGGCCGCCAGGACAAAATGGACAGGAAGCCGACGTGATCCACAGACCTCGGTTCAGAAATCCGCAGGCCAACATTTTTTTTTGCAGCAGTCGCGCCCCCCCCCCCCAGCGTGCGGGGAGGGGGGAAGGGGGCTTCACCTAGAACAGAATCATAAGCAAACATTCCTTGGGCGCAGAATTTCCGAACCGCGGCTTGCAGATCATTTCGGCTTCCCCATCTTGGTCGTGGAGCGCGCCTACAGCGAGGCGCCGCCGCCCCCGCTGCCAGTCCAGTCAAGTTCCTCTCTCATCTCTTTTCGTTTCTCCTTTTCCTCTCCTGCCTTTCTCCCCCTCCCTTCCCCCCCCTTGACAGCTCTACAAGGCTAGCGCGCGCGGAGGTTCCACGCGCCAAACTCTCTGCGACGTTTCCACCGAACCCTCAGGAAAAGAAGCAAACGCTGTAACAAGCGGACATGCACTGTTTTTCCATAGCATTGTTTCCCGATCCTCTTCGCAACTCCCATGTAGGATTCCTCTGCGGCGTTCTGAAGGAATTTACACGGATTCAACTCTTCTTTGATTGTGCGGTCAACCACATGGCAAAACAAATGATGTTTGGGCCGTATTTTCCACATCATCACATTATGAGTAATGGCGTCATTTGCCAGCCATTGCCATGACAACAAATACAAATCTGATGCGTAATCAAATCGTCTGACCTCTGATTGATCAAGCCGCCAATCCGCCATATCTAAAATGAATTGGATCTCTCCGAAAGCCCATGCGTTGGCGCGTCGGATTCGAGATGCTTCTGCGTCAACTGGTTCGAATTCAAACGACATGTGGGCAACGAAGCGCATGATAGTAGTAACGGCAGAAGCTTTGAATTGGGACGACAATTCTGGATACTCCACCTTCCCGTCGGGGACGCCGATGGAAGCGAGGGTAAAGCTGCTGCCCCACGGTTTAGACAAACCACGATCGGTGCAGAAGTTCTCGAGCTTCCTCCACAAGCACCGCAGAGCCATCTCCCGGTCGACCAATGCCTTCCGCGACGCGCGCCTCCTCCTCCTCATCCTCCTCCCTCCTCATCATCATCATCCGCCCCCTCATCCCCCTAGCCTTTTTTCACCGCTCTCCTCCCAAACGCTTTCTCCCCATCCGCATTCGCTTCGGCATGTCGCCTCTGGCCGGTGGCGCCCCAAAATCCGTTTCCTCCTCCTCCCTCCTCCTCCTCCTCCTCCTCCGCCTCCTCCTCCTCCTCTCCCTCTCCTCCACGCCCCCCTCCCCCTCCTCGTCGCCAAGCTTCTCAAGCGCGGCCCGGCCGTCCGACAAGTTGCGCGTTCGAAGGGGCAGCGTCCGACCTCGATGATCTTTACTGGATGGCCCGAGCTAGATCGAAGCGAAACACCAGACATAGGGCGGGATCGGACCCTGATCAGGTCGATATCGGGCCGCTTGAGATCGGTGATCAGGCGAGCTTGCACGGGCCAAAGAAAAGGAATCGGATCGTCGAATCGGGAGCAACCCTGGCAAGCCTCTGGAAATAATGCCTGCCCGACCCACGTCCAGATGTGGTTCGCGCAGTGGTCCCGCAGAATCCCCAGAGGCGCCACGTGCATCCAATCCCAGTAAGACATATCATGACAGTGGCCCCTAATCTGGAACGCTGGGCTGCGTTCGCTCACGCCCCAGAACCGCTCAAACGCATCATTCGATAATTTCGTTGCCCTCCACGGTGCATCTTTCCTGAAGTTCCCGTAACAAAGTGATGAGCCCGTTGTCCTCGACGGCTTACAGGCGAAACACGACATGCATATCCAAGTACATTGCCAGTAATGCTTCTCACCGTGAACTTCCATTTTCGCTTTGGTATCGTGCTTGATGCCAGTATAACATGCAGTGTAGCCGCCAGCCATTACTTGTTTCATGATTTTATACCTGATGGCGTCTTTCTGAGACTGCCGAAGGTCTTCGCCATAATAGCCACGAGAAGGACCGACGCCTAATTCACACAAACGTATGCTCCCAAGCAAAGAGCGACAACACTTCACGAATGACTCGCGCCTTGATGTTCGACACGGACATGTGCACGGCTCTCACGGCACACAACGGGAACACAATATCACAAGGCATCCCGACGGCAAGGGGAGAACGAAACGTGAAAAAGTACGCTTGCCCAAGGTGGGCCCCGAGCAAATGAAATTTGCCTTTTTCAACTTTCCCTTTCCTCGAGCCATCAGTTCCCAGGTTCTCCCTGAGAGGATTCCCTCGCCGCCCCTCCCACGTTCGTTCGGCGCGCGCGACAGCGTTTGCATAGAATTCACTGTTCCTGTACACCTCCGCGCCGTCGACGAAAAGCATGATTGGGATCAGCGTGTCTAGTTCACCTGGAGCACGCCCATCCAAAGCTGGATGCCCCAAGTTGTTTTCTCCAGTGCCCATTTCCAGTACTTCACAAGTTCCTCGGGCCCTCGAGGCCCCATGGTTGAAACTTGAAACTGCTGCGCCCCAGCTAACGACAGGGCGTGCAGAACTTCGCGTGGCAATAAGCACGGCACATCTACAGTCTCTGTGACTTCGTCGTTCCCCAGCAGGAGATCCAATTTCAAATAATATGGGTCGAGTTGAAAGCCCATGAGACCCCGCGCCCACAAGTGGAGATCGCGCTCGATGTTCTGCGGCTGTGACCCACCACAACCGAGCGACGCGAAATCGACGATGGATCTGTGAGCAAATCCATCCTGAATGGGCGTCACAATGTTTTGCAGGATTGGTAAGGGGCCGTTCCGATAGGTGACGCCTCCTCCTCCTCCGCCCCCCTCTTCCTCCCCCCCCCCCCTCCCCCTCCCCATCCCCATGCCCCTCGTGTTCCCCCTCCTCCCCTCCCTCTCTTCCTCCTTCCCCTCCTCCTCCTTCTCCTCTTCCCCCATCCTCGAACCTCCCTCCCCCCCCTCCCCCCCCCTCCTTGCGCCGCGTGCAGCCGCGGGGGGAAGGGGGGGGGGCCGTGCTGGGAGGGGCCCTCACTCCGCTCTCATGCCTCACGAAGGGGGAGGGGTCGGCGTCTTTGGATTTCGCACTGTTCTGCAGCGAGCCGCAGCCCCCCCACCCCGCCCCGCGCGCGTTCCCCCCTCCCCCGATTTGAATTGCACAACGACAGAAAAAGGCAGGAAGGCGCGGGCGCGGGCAGGAATTGCTGCATAACGCGCTGCAGTGGTGGCTGGATTACAAGGGCGGTCATTCCGCCGATTCCGAGAGCGTCCAGGAAGTTCACGTCCAGCAACGACGGGGTAGGTGAACGTGACCCAAGAACCAAGGGCGCAACGCGTTATGCAACAATCCACGCCCGATAAGGGTTTTTTTTTTTTTTTTTCTTTCAGAAATCTGTCCTGCACCATGCATCTCGCGAGCCGCGCCCCCCCCTCTGGGCGCGCCTGTCCTTCGGGGCCCGCGCAGGGAATTTGAGGGGGTGAAGGAGGATAAAGAAGAATGAACGTGAGAGGGCGCGACATGGAACAACAAAAAAAACAAAAACAAAAAACAAAAGCTAGAAACGGAGAAGGATGTCCAGAGCCAATGCTGGTCAGCATCTCCTCCACGGTGAGAGCGTGCAGGCCGGAGGACGCCATCGGCCGCCGTGGACTCCTCGCGGGCGCTTCCTCTTCCATCTCTCTTCTTTTTCTCCTCTTCCTCCTCGCCGTCCTCCTACTCCTCGCTTCCATTTCGCCCTCCGCCTTCTCCTCATCCTGTCCTTGTCCTCCTCCTCCACCCCCCGCTATCCCCGCTCCTCATTCTCTTCCTTGTATATTATTGCTCATCATTTTCTCATCGTCCGACTCCTCCTTCTGCCCCCCCCCCCCCCCCTCCGCCATCCATATCACCTCATTCTCCCCCTCATCTTCCTCCTCCATCCCCTCGAGAGTCTTAGCGATGCACCTGTTACCCTGGCAGTGCAATCAGCGGGTCCTCGAGCGGGTGCGACGTGCTGGTCCGCATTGAAGCAGGTCGGTAGCACCTTCACCCGCAGCAGGAGCACTGTTCTTTCTTGCGCACACGGAGGAGGAGGAGGACGACGACGACGAGGAGGAGGAGGAGGAAGAAGAGGACGAGGAGGAGGAGGCGGCGGCTGCAGCGGCCGAGGACGACGAAGAGGCGGAGGGACGAAAGTATAGGGAGGGGGAGGAGGGGGAAGAGGAGGAGGAGGAGGAGATGGAAGAGATGGAGGAGGAGGAGGAGGAGGAGGAGGACCGAGGGACTAAAGGCTGGACACCCTGGGACTGCGTTGCAATCAAATCCACTGAGCAATCCAACCCATCCCATCCCATCCCATCCAATCCTTTACCGCTCCTCCCATCCTTCGCTTCGCCGTCGCAGGAGGAGGAGGCGGAGGAGGTGGAGGGAGGAGGAGGAGGAGGAGGTGGAGGAGGAGGTGGAGGGGGGGGGTTCAGTTCTTCTCGGTAGAGGGCGAGATGAGATTCGGCCTTTGGTCCTGGTAAGATGCCCCACCCCCCCATCGCCCCCCTCCTCTTCCACCGCCCCCCCTCTTGTTGCGAGTTCGAGAGGCAGAGAGGGATGGATGAATGCGCCAGCTCGCTCGCACCCAGTCGAAACCTGCAGGCAGACAGCAACTAAGCGCCTGCAGATCTCTGGCAGCTGGCGTCTTCGATCGTTCGGGCCTTCGGGACTTAGCGCAAGAGCAAAAACAGTTTTCGGTCGCGGACCTGCAGTTTACAAATCTATCCTGGAAAAATCACATTGGATGTCGACGTCGTCACCGCTGCCATCTGGCAGCTGGCGTCTTCGATCGTTCGGGACTTCGGGACTTAGAGCAAAAACAATTTTCGGTCGCGGACCTGCAGTTTACAAATCTATCCTGGAAAAATCACATTGGCTGTCGACGTCCATTGTTTTCGCTGTCGGCGTTGCCCCGGGCCCGCTGCCGGGCGCTCGCCCCCTCCGCGATCACGAGCCCGCGCCATCGGCCTTGCGGGGGGAGGGGCGGGCGAGAGCAGGCATCAGAGGGGATAACATAGAAGGAAGAGCGACAGCATCGGCAGGAACATGCCATAATCTAAAGAAGGATGGGGGAGGAAGGAGGAGGATGAAAAAATAGAAGAGGAGGAGTCAGTTGCCAATTTGGTTCAAGCTGGCTCAAACTGCATCCGAAACATCTAAATAGGCAGTTGGCAGTTATCGTGAGGACGAGGAGAGAAGAAAGGCGTGTCCAGCCTCGCAGGCATCGCCATCCTCGATCACCTTCTTCTTGTCGGCCTCGGCTTTGGCTGCGGCCTTCCTCTTCGAGTTGATCTTCTTCACGACGCTGTTCCCGGCCTCGTACCTGGTGTCGAACCAAGCCGTCCACTCGACGAATTTCGCCTGGACCTTGACGAACGCCTCCTGCTGGTATGTCTCAGGGCTGAGACCCACCAGCTTCTCGCCAATCTTCCACAGCTCCTTGACCCTCTTGGCGTGCTGCGTCATCTGTTTCTCGATATCCGTGGAGAGCTGATGGGCGTTCAGCTCAGTCGAGAGCCGCTCTGCCCTGGACACTTGATTGAGCATGTCGCTGAGCATGGTAGTGGCCATCGCATAGTCGGCTGGATCCAACGTGTAGGAGGTCTTTGCAGTCCCCTGGCCCTTGCCCTTTCCCTTCGGGTTCTTGGGATCCTTCGTCGGCTTACCAGCAGGCGCGGGGACGAGCCCGAAGAATTTCTCACCGCCTTCTTGCCCAGCGAGCGCCATCGTCCCCCCGAAGAGACCGTCACTGCTGAGCAGCGCTTTCGCGCTATCCTGGTCAAGATCCTGCACCCCTTCCATGGGCATCTCGATTTCCTGCTCTGACGACTTAATGTTAGCCAGGCGAGTGCGGATCAAGTAGTACCGCTCATTCGTGTCGTTCGGGAACTCAGCATCCAACTGACATTGCCCTGATCCATCCCTCTGCTTCTTAAGCTCATCGACCTTCTCCGGGCTGTAGAAAGCGAGCATCTGCTTCGGCTTGAGCCACTCCCAAACAGCCTGCAACGTGGAATTCCACCAGCACGCATACCACGCCGAGCCCATCCAATCGAGGACGCCCACTAGACAGTGGCGGGGCACATGGATGCCAACGAGGGCGTTGGCACCCAACCTCCCACTACCGATCAGTGGACGCCCTGCTGGTTGGACTCACATGGATCCAGGACTGACGCAATTGCAGCCTCGCCCCTGTCGCGCGCAGTGATCTTCAACTGGATCTTCTGAGTGAGTTTCGTCGGGTCCTTGTTGCACTCCAGCCAGAGATTGAAGGCTTGGAATTTGCCCTGCTTGGTGGCCGCCTCGTCCTTGATGTTCTGCGGGTGAGTGGTGGTGTTCTTGAGCTGCCTGACAGAGGCACAACGAAAACGGAAGGCTAGGAATGACTAGCCATCGGTCGTTGAAAGTAGGTATTTCGGGATTCCCAGATTCCAATCTACTTTCGGCGCCTTCAAGAGTCGAGTGGTTTTCCCTTTTCCTTCCTCCTCAGGAGGCGGGCAGAAACCCAATCTATTTCCAACGCCTTCCTACTTCATATTTCTACCTACTTCGTCCGACCGATGGGTATGGGATCAGGCGGTGAGGAGCGAGAGGCGAGAGATAGAGGGAAGAGGGAAGGAACATGAAGAAGAGCCTTGTGAACACAGCCCACTCGGCCGGCGCGGTCACCGAGTTGTGGCGCACGCGGACAACGGGCATATCGTGGGCAGGCCCCGCCGCCTCAGGCATGGCCGCCGCCGCAGCAGACATGCTCGGCGCCGCCGCTGCTGGCGCCGCCTCCGCCGCAGCAGGCATGATGGGCGCCGCCGCTGCTGGCGCCTGGCGCAGCGGCTGCGCCGTTGGCAACGGCGCGGCCGGCGGCTGCGGCGGCGGCGGCTTCGCCGCGGGCGGCTCCGCAGAGGCTGCCAGCGCAGCTGGAGTCGGCATTGCAGCCTTCGGCGCCACCATCTCTGGGGCCAAAGGAGCTGCTGCCTCTTCTGGCACCGCTGCAGCGGCCTTGGCAATCGTGGCCTTCGGCGCTGGCACAGCGGCAACGGCCCCCACAGCCTTGCCCCCGAACAACTCAGCTTGCAGCCCGCCCATAGAGAACTCCTCAGGCGCACCCGCCGTCACGCGATCGCCAAGGTTGTAGTCCAACCCGATGTCCAAGACTGATGCCAACTGCGTGTCGGTCCCTGGGAGCGTATCTTTAGCACCGTCTACATCATCATCGAGCTTGCGGATCTGCGAGTCGACCCCCGGCAGGGGATCACCCGTCGGCGTCGGCGCGATCGGGCCGGCGGCCATAGCATCCAGCGCACCATTGAAGGCATGAAGCGAGTCTACAGGTGCAGCATGCGGATCCATCTCCTGATCACCATCTCCCTCCAAGATCTTCATGATGAAAGCGTCGATTAAATCTTGGGCACCTCCATCATCAAGCACTGCCAAGTTGTCCTTAATGATGGACAGGTCACCACCGTGCTTCTGGAGGAATTCGTCATCATATGGTAGCTCCGCCTCCTTCAGCTGATCGCGCATCTGTTGCATCAGCATGTCCCCGCGGCGAGATAGCTCAATCTCCTGCAAGAAACACCACAAGGTTTGCCCATCCTGTCGCACGTGTGCACGCGCCTATGGCGCGCATGCATGCACAGAGAGGTGGGCAATCATTGGGGCGAGGTATCCTCTTGATCTTCAGCTGAAGGTTCATCGTCGTCAGGGAACTGCTCCGCCTTCACCCAGTACTGGCGCTTCTTCATCGGATCTGGTGGGTTCGAAGGGTCGTCACGACAGTGCCCAGCCTTGACCTTGCCGCGCAGGAACATCGTCAGCCTCGCGCCTGACATATGCTTCGACATCTGCGACTCGTTCTTCCAGGTCATCTGAGACACCGACGTCATGTCCGACGTTACACTCGAGACCGATGGACTCAAGGCCGCGCAGACGGATGGCGAGCGCCCGACCCCTGCTGGCGATGCCACAGGCGGCGCATTGGCAGCCCCCTCCTCGATGGGAAACAAACAAAAGCGACCGGTGAGGACATTCCTCACCATGATCCTTCATCTTCTCCTCCTCCTCCTCCTCATATTCCCCCCCCCCATCCTCCTCCTCCTCCCCCTCCTCCACCTCCTCCTCATCATCATCCCCCCGCTCCTCCTCATCCTCTTCCTCATCCTCATCCTCATCCTTCTCATCCTCCTCCCCGTCAAGCTCGGCGACATCGGCCGTGAGGCCCTCATGATACAATAGAGCGCTCGAGGGAGGTCATGCGGTGGAGGCATGCGATAATGGAGATTATGTTTGTACTTATATACCTTACACCACACATCCAGAGGCGGACCCGGGGCCGAAACGAATGCACATGGGGAGATAAACCTTATCGCATGCGCACACCGTTGGATGAGCGGATAGCAAGGGGAGGGGAGGCAGGAGGACGAACCAGTGAAGGAGAAGCAGGAGGAGGACTAGGACAAGAAGAGAGGATTAAGTCGACGCATGGAGGGTGAGCCAGCAGAGGAATAGAAAGATGAGGATGACGAGAAGACGGCATAATTTGGGACATGCAGGGGGGATCCATATGCTGCGTCTTCACTTTGAGAGCCTCCTCGAAAGTGGCGTCGGTCTTCTGGCGCTTCCTGGACAGCGGTCCTGGGCCCATGGGATGCATCCCTGCGGGAGATGGCGCCGTGCGAGCAGTCTTGGAGGCCGACGCCTCACTGAAAGCAGCGCCACCAGCAGGGGGAGTCGAGGCCATCGCGCGCGCGTGCCCCTGGCGCAACGAGCAGCACAAAAGAAACCCCTCCTGACACAAGCGCTGCAGATAAGACGAGTCATGTAGGCCGAGTAGGCCCTGAGTAGGCCCTGAGCCTCATCCTCCTCCTCCTCCTCCTCCTGCTCCTCCTCCTCCTCCCCCTCCCCCTCCTCCTCTTCCTCCTCCTCCTCCCCCCCCTCCTCCTCCCCTCATCCTACTCCTCCTCCTTATCCTTCCTCCTCCTCCTCATCCCTCCTCATCCTTCACCTCCTCATCACCCTCCTCCTCGTCATCCCCCTCCTCCCCCTCATCCCCCCCCCCTCCTCCTCGCCCCCCTCACCCCCCTCGACGGAGCGGGCCGTCTGGGCGAATCCGCGCGGCAACGAAATCCCTCCAAGTTCACCGATGGCCTCTTCTTTGGCCCCGCCTGGCCCGGAGGAGGTGGCGGAGGTGGGGGAGGAGGGGGGGGGCGAGCGGGAGAAGGAGGAGAAGCAGGAGGAGGAGGAGCGGGAGGAGGGGATCGCACCCGCCCCAACAAAAAGTTGAGAGAAGGAGGGAGGAGGAGGAGGAGGAGGAAGGATGAGGGAGGAGGAGGGGGGGTGGAGGAGGAAGGGGGGGGAGAGGAGTGGAGGGGAGAAGGAAGAGGAGGGGGAGGAGCCGGGGGAGAGGGAGGAGGAGGGCGGAGGAGGAGGAGGAGGAAGAGGGGGAGGAGGAGGTCGGAGGAGGAGGGAGGGGTGGGGGGGAGGGGATGAGGAGGAGGAGGCGGAGGAGAGGGAGGAGGAGGAAGGGAGGAGGAGGAGGAGGAGGAGGAGGAGGAGGGAAGGAGGAGGAGGAGAGGAGAAGGAGGAGGAGAAGGGGGAGGAGGAGGAGGAGGAGGAGGAGGAGGGAGGAGGAGGAGGAGGAGAGGAAGGCAGGGGGAGGAGGAGGAGGAGGAGGAGGAGGAGGAGGAGGAGGAGGCGGAGGAGCGGGAGGAGGAGGAGGAGGAGGAGGAGCTGATTACCACTTTACGGCTTTCTACGCTGTTCTCCGGCTATTTGACGGCCATTCTACGGCTCATATTAATTTTCAGATGGTGTCGAGTAGGTGTTTGACATAAAGTTAAAGTAGGTGGTTGCCACTTTACGGCTTTCTACGCTGTTTTCCGGCTATTCTACGGCCATTCTACGGCTCAGTTGTTCTAACAGAATGCTTTTGTGTTTCCAGGAACCGAATGATTAGAGGTTGATGGCTGCTTGCTGCGAGCACCATGTGGCTACATGCCGCATCTCAGCATCTTGCCAGCGATCAGTTCCAGTGAGCTTGCGCATGCCAGCGGTAAGTTCACTCAGTTGCCACGGCACCGTAGCGGCATCAGTCTCAAGCTTGCGGGCGGCCGAGCGGAGCTCCTCCTTTTGGGCACAGAGAAGAGGAATCAGAAGGAGGAAGAGGAGGAGACGCGAGAGAGAGAGAGGGAGAGAGAGAGAGGATGGGGAGGATGAGGAGGAGGAGGAGCAGGAGGAGGAGGAGGAGGAGGAGGAGAAGGAGGAGGAGGAGCAGGAGCAGGAGGAGGAGCAGGAGGAGGCGGAGGCAGGGCGCCCCTCCCCCTGCGCCCCGCAGGTGCGATGGCGCGCCATCACGACGTTATCAGACACCGCGGCGCCTCCACCCGATGAATCGTGGAAGGGGGGAGGAGACATAATGAGGGAGGGTGTAGTGTTAGTTTGGAGTCTCAGCCAACCTTGTGCGCCAAGTACAGATCGCGAACGGCCATGCCGAATCCCACGGGGTAGGCTTGCGACAGCTTCAGCTCAGGTTTGTTGCCGTGCACCTTCCCGTCGACGCTCGCGTACAGCGCGACGGCGGGGCCATGATATTCCCCGTACTTATGTTGGGCATCTATGAGTTCAGAGATCCAGGGATGTCCCGAGTAAATCCACGTCTTCTTCTCGCTGGAACCGCCGAAGGCCCCCATGGACACTGCGATGCGGTACACCCGATGACGCTTGGCAAATTCTTGGAACCTCTTCGGGGCGGAAGGGAGAGAAGAAGGGTGAAGGAAAGGGGGTGCGGGGGGGGGTAGTAGTGGGAGGAGGGGGAGGGGGGGGGGGAGGGGGGAGGGGAGGTGGGGATAGGGCGGGATGTCGCACGCATGACCTCAGAAAACCATGAACGCATTATAGATCGCACACGAGGTGAAGGACCCGCGGACCCCAACATTCCAACATTATGAGGTAATGTGTTGCCCCAGGAACCTAGGGTGAACTTCGAGCAGGCTGTTCATCGGCTGCTCCAAGAACCAGAAGGTGCCCCGAGCACAATTGACTCACATAATAGCAACGACTCGCGATACCATCGTGTTGGCGTCCTTCACAAGGCACATGTGGGTCACCGAGCGGGTACCATAGCCGACGTTTGGTGCTGAAACGCGATAACCATACCCAAGTGGAACACACAGGCGCAGCGTTAGTACCACCGCCGCTCTTCAACCGAGCAGCTAGAAGCACCGCGTTCACAAACCCGATCGGCGTCAACATAGTTTGCTTACAAACATCTGCATTTTTCTCGAATGTTGCCGCAATAAGACCAGAACCCACCATCGCATTTGTAACAGCTTGGTCTCCACCTTGGGCGGAGATTCATACGTGGCTCGTGAGATCATCGTCTTATACCCCCCTCCCCCGGTTAAAACTCGACCCCTGGAAATCTGCACAGGGGGTCGTCACTTCTGCCGTCACAGTGTTGTGATTTTTAAGAGGGCCGCCACTGAAATACTCCACCCAATCGAAGTTAGGTGATGCATCCAGGCCTGGATGCCGTACCACAGCATACGCAATGACCTCAAGATAATACAATAAGAGGCACGCAATTCATGATCATGACAGTTAGAAAACCAAACAGCCACTGGAAAATGCGCGGTGCAGCTTCCATAGCCGGTTGATAAACCACACCGACCATGACCATCAATGGCGCGCCAATCGCCTTGAGCTGCCTCATGAGGAGATGGGATAGCACTCGCTGCTGCGACGCCGCGGCAGCTGACTTAGCCATGCCTTTCTTGATAGGTGCACCTGGAGGGAGGGGGGGGGTGGGTGAGGGTCTGGGGGGGGGGGGGGGGGGAGATAAAAGAAGAGAAAGAGAAGGAGAGGAGAGAGAGAGAGAGAGAGAAGAGATGAGAGAGAGAGACGAGAGAGAGAGAGAGAGAGAGGAGAGAGAGAGAGAGAGGTGTTGGGAGCGAAGAGAGAGAGAGAGAGAGAGAGAGAGAGACGACGAGAGAGAGAGAGAGAGAGAGAGAGAGAGATAAAAAAAAAGAAAGAGAGAGAGCGAGAGAGAGCTTGAACGAGAGACAGATGAAGACAAACTGAAGGATGAGAAGTGAGCCCTAGGGCGATATACAGCCTCCGCGGCACAGAAGATCCACGCTGCCCCATGTGCCAACCCCGGCCGCCGCAAGGGGGCGGCCCCCCGGCCGCGGAACTCGAGCATGGGGGGCGGCGGAAGGGAAGTAGATGCAGCGATGCGGCGGATGCATTGGATAAGTGGCTCTAAGACAGGGAACCGAGGGCATCCCGATAGACCTATGAGCATCCAAGCGTTGCCCCAGAGTTGCACCGGGGTCTGGCCAGCAGGAGACCACTCACCCAATACAGCCACCGCATCGCTGCCGACGATCAACAACAATGTCGATGGCGATCGCGATGGCGATGACGATGGCGATGGCGATGACGATGATTACTCGACGGCGACATTGTGGCGAAACGATCACGATGATTTCTTCGCTCTACCGAAGCACGTTCGATGCCGAGCCTCGAACTCATCCTACCTACGATTTAGACGTGCATCTGTTCAACCTTTCCCAGGAGATGTGGGAAGAGGGGAGCAAGCTGCATGTGTTGACCACGCGAGCTATAGGACAGCGTGACGATCCCCCACAGCATTTCCAACGAATTATTCCCGCACGGGGCACAGTTGACCTCGCTAGCAGCAGGTTGCGTTCATCGCAACATCATTATAGACAGAGCGGCATGTGCTTACATCCTCATCCTTCCTATTCCGGATTTCCCTCATCATCCACTTCATCATCCTCTTCCCTCCTCCTTCCCTCCCCCTTCCGCTCAGCGAGGCTCAAGCTTAATTGCGAAAACTTGCGCTCGCGCGCCAGCGAGCTTGGCGCGCTTAGCAGGCAACGCCTGCAGGTCCTGTACAGCAGAGCATTTCCTAGAAGGCGTCGGAGGCACCAGCTCAGGCTTGGCCTGGTGCGCGAGGGCCCCATCGTCAGCGTCGGCCAACGAGCAAGCGTAGCTGTAATCATCCATCCTCGCCTTGAGGTAGTTGTCGAGCGTCGGAGTGAGGTATTCGACAGTGTCTGGCATGCGGTGGAGGATCTCCGCAAGAATAGCATTAGCCTTCTTCCGCGCCAGACTCTGAGGCTCGGGAACGTCCAATACCAGAAGATCGCCATTCGGGCCGTGCTCAAGGTCATGCTCTCCATGGCGTGCACGCTCATCGATACGTTCGCATTCCTTCCGGCAGCGGGCGAGCTCATTGGACATCTGTTCGAGATTCTTCTCAAGTTGCCATTGACTCCAGGTCAGCGGGCGTGGAGGCGCTTCGACTGGCATCTTGTCAAGCATCTCGGCCATCAGCCATTCCGCTCTGCGAAATGCATCAGAATCCTCGGAAGGCCTCCTCTCCGGGATCAGCACGTCGCACTCGCCGAAGGCCGGCATCAGCACGTCGTACTCGCCGAAGGCTTCGCTAGGAACTGGAGAAGGCGGGATCCGCCGCAGACTGTCGAGGCTGTGATCTTCATCGTCGAGCGAGCGGTACATCATGTCGCCCTCGTCGATGCTCGATTGGTCATCGTAGTCGTGGTCCCAGTCCGGGACTCGTAGTCGTGGTCCCAGCAGTCCTGGCCATCGTAGTCCTGGCCATCGTAGTCCTGGCCCCAGTCCTGATCATCGTAGTAGTGGCCCTGGCCATCGTAGTCCTGGCCCCAGTCCTGATCATCGTAGTCGTGGCCGTCGTAGTCCTGGCCATCGCAGTCCTGGCCCACGCCCTGATCATCGTAGTAGTGGCCCTGGCCATCGTAGTCCTGGCCCCAGTCCTGATCATCGTAGTCGTGGCCATCGTAGTCCTGATCATCGTAGTCCTGGCCCAAGTCCTGAACATCGTAGTCCTGGCTCCAGCTGTCCTGATCATCGTAGCCCTGGCTCCAGCTGTCCTCACCATCGTAGTCTGAGAACGAAGCCATGCGTGCAAACGCTCTCTGAAGACTTGGCGCGAGAAAGACCAGTAACCCTGCAGCCAAAATAGCTACTGTCGCACCTAGGGCAGAAGAACACCCTTCAAGAACACGAGAACCTCCGCCGGCCAAAACACGCAGAACATTCAAGGGCACCCTCCCCAAGATGCACAAGAACATCCAGCAACCACGAAGAACATTACGGCACCCTCTCCAAACCGGCCTCGATCTTATGCTTCGGCACGATTGTAATGCGGAGAGGGGGAGGGGGGGATTCGGAAATCCGTCAAAAACCTGGGCCTGGACGCAGACGTGCGTTTGGGCCAATCCAAGCCCGCTGAGCGATGTTGAAGGCCCCCGTGGTTAATCCAAGCCCGCTGTCTGTTCTGGAAGCCTGCTGTGTTTTGTGGAATGCCTCTCGGCCCAGGGTTCAATCACCCCGCTCCTCTGGACTACGTGATGCCTAGGACACCTTGAAACAAAACATCAGCTCCCTTCTCATGATCATCCTCATCGCTCAACCCATCATTGCTCACCCCCCTCCTCGCTCGCCCTCCTCTCGCTCCTCCCCTCCCCGTCCTCCTTGTCCTTTCTCCTCCTCGCTCCTCGTTTCGTCCTTGTTTGTTCTCGCTCTTCCTCGCAAGCACGCGAGCAGGCGCGCGAGCGCGAGCGGCCGGGCGGAGGTGCGTCTCTTGGCCAAGCCGATGGTGATGCGCCCCATCGCACCTGGCGGCCGCAGGGAGACAGAGTTCGGTTCGGTTCGGTTCGGTTCGGCCCCCATGACCTGGAGGCCCAGGAGGAGGAGGGGGAGGAGGGGGCGGAGGAGGAGGAGGAGGGCGAGGGGGAGAAGGAGGCGGGGGAGGGGGAGGAGGAGAAAGAAGAGGAGAGCGGGAGAAGGTGGGGGGGGAGGAGGAAGAAGAGGAGGAGGAGGACAAGGAGGATGCGTTCCCTCGCTGATCCTAAAGATGCGTTTAGAATTGCATCGGGCCCTCAGCGGGCCCCTGGGGCTGAGGACATCAGACCCTGAGGACATCAGACCCTGGTGAGGTTTCTTTCTGAGAACACCAGACCCTCGACGTTTCTCGCTGACGGGCCCTGGGCGGGCCCTCGGGCCAGTTTAAAGCCGTTCCCACTGCGCTCCTCCTATTCCCCCCCCCCCTTCTCCTCCCCCCCCCCTCCTGCTCCTCCTCCGTCTGCCCTCTCGGCTGATTTCGCAACGCCGAGGAGGACGGAGGGGGGAGAGTGAGGAGGAGGGGGGAGGAGGGAGGGGGAGGAGGAGGAGGAGGAGCAGGTGGAGAAGCGCTGACCTCGATTGCTACTTTTGTAGCATAGATAGTAGTACTTTTATAGTACAAGCAGTAGAAGAGTAGCATACACGTCGGCTGCTCGGGCGCTTCATTCCGCTTGCATGCAATCCGCACGGTGGAGGGCGGCTTGCTCCTCCTCCTCCCCCTCGTCCTCCTCCTCCTCCCCCTCCCCCTCCTCCTCCTCTTCCTCCTCGCCGTTGCCCTCCCCTCCCACTTAGACCCCGCCCTCGTCTTACTCTACGTCCTTCGCCGGCCTCGTCCTCGCCCTCCTCGACATCCTATTCCTCGCCCTAGTCCTCAAGCCTTACCTCTCTCACGCTTCATTGCCTCTGCTCGCCCAACCACAATCGGACGAACTGTTTCTATCCGCGGCACGAGGTCTTGCACTCCCCAGCAGCACCGCGAATGAAAAGGATGCCTGAAATCGCACTTCCCCCTTCATCCCCTAACCCTATCCAAAACCCCTCTGAGTTTGCCAGGCGCGCTGGCAGCTTAAGAAGCGCATTGCGCATTGCACAGAACATGCTTCGCCTCGCCCGATAGGAGGCACCCAAAAACATACATCTGCGCAACTGCGTAGCGCGAGTGGTCGCCGGAGCGGGCCGCCTGGGCGCGCGCGCGTGGCAGCGAAATCCCTGCGCTCCAGAACATCCCTGCGTTCTGGCAGGCGGCCCTGAGGTGGGGCCGCGAGAGAGACAGCCAGCCGCGAGCGCTCAAAGCCTACAGGCCGTCAGGACGTCACGCCTTCAGGGCGGCCCGGCGGGTAGCCACCGCGAGCGCAAGCCATCAGGACGTCAAGCCTGCATTTGCCAGGCGCGCTCAAACTGAATGTGCTCCTTGAGCTTCGCCCACGCAATGGAAGTGCCGCCGTGGGAGCCCCGCGTGAAGGTTCTGGCGGGCGCAGGATCTGACATCACCACGTCTCCGAACGATTTCACGTAGAAAGACCTTTTGTCGAGAATGACCTCCACCTGAGAAGCGATTGAACTCGCGTGGATATGCTTCCCCACTCGGCGGCGCGCCGAAAGGTTGAGGGAGCGGGGGCGCGCTCATCCCGGCCCCCTCCCCCGCCCTCAACCCCCCGCCGAGCCACCGGCGGGATCAGCACAACAAATTCACAGGACTTCAATCGTTACCTTCTGTTTCTTCGCGCCGTGGATCGCGTAGGCCAAGCCCTTGCCGCCCTTGGGCATCACCGCAGGCAAAGCCTCGATGGGGAGCACGCCGCAACGATTGTGCGTCTCGGGGCGCAGCGAGTTGTAGTGGTTCAGCACCTCAAGGTTGAAGCCGCCTTCGAAAGGCCACTTCACCTGCTCCCGGGCGTCCAAGGTGAGGGCCCCTGTCTCCAGATCAAAGTCCTCATACTGTTCAGGAGCGGCCTCCACTTCAGGTGCATGTTTTCCGCGGCCCCTGCCCTGCTTGCCAGTGCTCTTGACTCTGCCCTTGCCCTTGCCCTTGCCCTTGCCCTTGCCCTTGCCCTTGCCCGCGGGCTGCTCGGGCTTGCTGGCGGACGCAGCCTTCGGGGCAAGGGCAGTTCTGAAACGGTGCGTTGCTGCTTTGCGGAGACGCTTGCCGAAGGGCGCTCGCTTCCGAGTAGTCGTCTTCTTACCCTTCGAGGAGGATTTGATCTGCTTCTTTTTGGAGGCCGGTTTCTTCTGCTTCTTCAGGTCGATTGCTAGCGCAGCCTTCAAGGCGTTCGGAAACGTGCAATGCCAAGAGCCCCCCCCCATTTTTTTGGCCACAACGGTTGCGCGGCAGGTTCGTGTCGTGTCGACCCCGGCGTTGGTTTCTGACACCGCAGGGATCGTTCACCTTGAACGATCGGCCGCTGCCGCAACGTCCGATCGTTCAACATCGATCGATTCTGGGTCGCCGGCGGCGTTCAACCTTGAACGTCCGCGCTGGGGTCGCCGCTGGTCGACACGACGCAGACCTACCGCGAATGAAAAAGGTGGGTCTGTCCCAGGGACATGCGTTTCATTTCATTGTCTAGCCTGCAGCGTGGCACCGAGACTCGCCAAATCTGCTGGCCTCTTTGGGCGGCAGGTGCCCGTCCAGGATCTGAGGCACTGCAAGCTGGGATCGTCTGAGGATTTGCTTACATTCAAAAACTCCTCCATCTCCCTCTCCCCCTGATCGCCCTCGTCGTCTTCGTCTTCATCGTCTTCGTCTCGTCGTCCTCATCATCTCCTCCTTCGTTCCCCCTTCCTCTGTCTCCTGATGATGCCGGCGCGGTCAGCGCCTCGGAGGGCGCGAAGAGCGCCTCAGCGTCGGCGTCGCCGTCGCTGAGGTGCAGGGAGCCCTCGTCCTCAGAAACTCCTGGTAGGTCGGCGAGGGCAGCGTTCAGGTCGAAGTCGGCCTCCTCGCGGGAGGAGGGCGAGTGAAGGGGAAGGCGAAGGAGGATCAAGAGGAGAAGGGGGGCGAGGAAGGAGAGGAGGAGAGGAGGGCGGAGGACGGTGAGGAGGACAAAGCCCAGGAGGTGGAGGGTTGAGGAGGCGGCCAGAGGAAGTGGAGGTGGTGGTGGAGAGGGGGGCCCCCTGCAAACTCGACGCCCTCGCTGACCACCGTCTCGACTCTCTGGAGGGCAGCCTGAATTGCAGCAGGCGGGCCCTCAAGGAGAAGGAGGAGCATGGGGGGATGATGAGGGGCAAGTGGAGGAGGACGAAGGGCAGCATAAGCAGCAGGTCAGGTCCTCGACCACTGGGCCATCCGCGGGCTCGGCAGGCACTTCTCCAGCTGGGATCACCTGGGCTGCGTTGCTCCTTCTTTTCCCCCTCCTCCTCCTCCTCCTCCTCTTCCTCCTCCTCCTCCTCCCCCGCTCCTTCCCCACCTCCTCCTCCTTCTCCTCCACCCACTCCCGCCCTGGAGGCCTCCTGGGGGCCCCCTGGATCCTGAGTTAGGCTCCCCGTGCACCCCATCGATCTCATCGATTAGGTTCTGGATCGACGCCGACTCTACCTCATTCTCCCCGAGCTTGCCCCATAGTGCGTCGATTCCCGCTTCTAAGACCAGGAGGTGGAGTGGCAGTAGAGCGTTCAGAATATCATCGAGATATTCGCGTCCTCGTTCAAGAGCCTCGAGCGTTCGGAACGGGAGGAGGAGGAGGAGGAGAAGGAGGAGGAAGAGGAAGAGGAAGAGGAGGAGGAGGAGAGGGAGGAGGAGGAGGAGGGAGGGAGGGAGTGAGGGAGGGAGAGTCGTAGTTGGAGTCGTGTTGGAGTCGTAGTTGGAGTTCTCTCCTCCCTTATCCTCCTCCTTCTCCCTCCTCCTCCTCCTCCTTCTACCCTCCTCCTCCTCCGCCTCCTCTTCCTCCTCACTAATCCTCCTCCTCCCTACTTCCTCCTCCTCCTCCTCCTCCTCCTCCCCTCCTCCTCTCTCTCGTCTCGCTCTCTCTCTCTCTCCTCTCTCTTCTCTTCTCTCTCTATCTATCTCTCTCTCTCTCTCTCTTATCTCCTATCTCTCTCTCTCTCCTCTCTCTCTCTCTCTCTTTCTCGCTATGTCTCTCCATCTCTCTCTCTCTCTTCTCTCTCCTCTCTCTCTCTCTCTCTCTTCTCCCCTCTCTCTCTCTATCTCTCTTCCCTCCTGCCTCCCTTGGCCCCCGTTTTGCCTGCTGCAGCGGCTGCAGCTGCTCCGCGGCTTCCTGCTCCTTCTTGCAACGCCTCGGGCACTCGCCGAAATCCTCGCACTTGTACTCGGCTCCGCAACCGGAGCACGCCCACGTGGGATCGACCTCCGAGTCGGACTCGACGATGGCAACTGGAGTGGGCGGCAATACACCTCTCAGATCGGGCTGCGGTCCTCCTGTCGGGACGCCCTCGCTGTCCACCTCGCCGCCCACGTCCATCATCTCGCCGTCGCGATCGAACTCCACGACTGCGTACTCGACGGAGTCGCCGATCTCCACCGCCGCGGTGTCCTCGTGAGCTGGGAGGTGACCCTGTTCCTGGCCAAGCTCGGCGTCCTCGTCCTCGTCGTCTTGAGCGCCTGCATCGTCGTCGGCACACCCGCGTGCCCTGCTGCATCTCGCCGGCGGCCACTTGACGAGGCTCTTCAGCTCGCGCATGATGGGGCTGCAGCTCGAACGCCCTCCTCGCGACAGGTAGCGAACAGCGCCGGTCAGCTTCTTGATGTCGTTCGCCTCCACTCCATCACGGCCATGCTCGTCTTGTCCTGGAGCCCCGCCTCGTCCACGCCTGGAATCTTGAGCAGATTCCCTGCCAGCAGGCCGTCCGCGATGAGCATCGCATCTGCGATCATGTAGGGCGAAGGCGTCTTCATCGGATACGCCCTCAGCACAGGCTTGATGAAGATGTAGTTCTTCTCGCACTGCGCCATCGTCGGGGTGTGGGCGATCGGCTGAATCAGCCTGCCGCCCTTCCACTGCCCGCTCTTGATCTTCTCCTGCGTCGCGGCGGGCAGCATCCCGACGATCTTCTCGGCCAGCACTTTGCGCGCGTCGCCGCTCCAGCCCACGCGCCGCTTCTTGCACGACCTCCACGTCGAGGTCGACGAGCTCGCCTCCGACGCCAACGACGCCATGGCCTGCAGCTTGCGCCTCGCGAGGGCGCCTGCAGGAGGTCGCGCCTCCAAGGCGCGGAAGCCAAAATGGCTGCGACGGAGGGGGGATGGAGGGGGGAGTGAGGAGGGATGGAGGGGGGATGGAGGAGGGATCTCATCCTCCTCCTTGTTCTCATTCCTCCGTCTCGTATCGAGGAGGTGAGGGGGGGGGAAGGTGGCGCAGGGTTGAGTGGGGAGAAGGCGGTTAGAAAGGGGTGGGGAGGAGGAGTGGGAGGGAGGGACCAGGGGTGGGAGGGAGGGAGGGGTGGGAGGCCGGGTGAAGGGGCGGGGAGAAGGAGGGAGGAGGGAGGGTTGAGGAGAAGGGGTTACCGAAAGCACATCGATTTTCAAGAGTTGCCCCCCCGTCGAACTCCTCACCCTCTTCCTCCCTCCTCCTCCCTCCTCTTACTCCTCTAGCTCCTCTTCCTTCTCCTCCCTCCTGCTCCTGCCACTGCTCCAGCTCCCGTTCCTTCTCCTGCTCCTGCTGCTGCTGCTGCTGCTGCTAGTGCTGTTGCTGCTGATGCTGCTCCTCCTCCTCCTCCTACTCTCCCTCCTTTTCCTCCTCATCCTCCTTCTCCTAAGTGGCGCGCTTGGCGCAGGGTGGCGGGGCGCGCCTCCTTCGGCTGCAGCCGCGCGCGCACCCCTTCGCCCAACCTGAGCCCTCCGGCGACGGCGCTGGCGGCGGAGGGGGAGGAGGAGGAGGGCGAGGAGGAGGAGGAGGAGAAGGGATGAGGAGGATGAGCAGGATAAGGAGGAGGAGGGGGAGGTGGACGAGGAGGAGGAGGAGGAGAAGGAGGAGGAGGAGAGGAAGAGGAGGAGGAGGAGGCGGCGACGGCGGCTGCAGCGGCCGAGGACAATGAAGAGGCGGATGGGAGGAAGAGGAGGAGGAAGAGGAGGAGAAGGAGGAGGGGGATCAGGAGGAGGAGGAGGATCCCTTTGCAAGCGTTTCCACTCAAGGAACACCATGGAGGGGAAAAGTGCCCCCCTCCTCGCCCCCAAGAAGCGTCGGCTCATGGAGGAGGAGGGCGAGAGGAACAAGAGAGAGTGGGAGGAGGAAAGCAAAGCAAATCCAGCTCTCTTAGCCTTCCCCATTCGTTTCTTTTTCTGTTCGAGGCAAGGGCGGGCAGGAGGGGCAGGAGGGGGCGGAGGGGCAGCAGGGTCGAGAGAATTGGATTTGCATTGCGTTCCCCCTTCCATCAGAAACGGCGGCGATGGCCACGGAAGACAAACCCGAGCCGCCATCGCACCAGCCTCGCGCGCACCTTTATGCCTCAGCATTTCGCGCGGGGCGAATTGCTGAGGGATAAGGGTGCGCGTGAGGAAGACTGGTGCGTCTGGGCCCTGAGGGGTCCGGTTCGGACGACGACGACGACGG
>CAUYUJ010020126.1:760675-762717 GCA_963575745.1 Prorocentrum cordatum | reverse complement strand
CCCCCCCCGCTCCGCCGCCTCCCCCGCACCGTCTGAGCGCTCCCCCGCGGCTCGAGCGCCCGCCCAGTGCCCCCTCCGCCCTCCCTGCCCGTGCCCTCTTACCTCCCGCGCCGCCGCCGACGCCGTCGCCGCCGTCGCCGGACCTCTCACCACCCCCTGCCCCTTTCGCCCTCCCTACCCGTCCCCTCTCTCTTCCCGCGACGCCGCCGATGCCGTCGCCGCCGTCGCCACCGACGCCGCCGCCGTCGTCGCCGTCGTCGTCGCCGCCGCCGCCCCGGGCCGAAAGTCTGGTCTGTGGGGGGGGCTCCCATTCAAGTGGCGCATAGCCGGCCCCCGAGAATACACCCGACAGACTCTGCGTGCAAAGCGACTGCCATGGACAAGCGTTCGCAACGCAAGGCCGCCGCGCACTTTGCACCGCGAGCCCCCAGCAGCTGAGTCCGCTCAGTAATTTCTTCCAGCCCTCCTTGGACCCTGGAGGCCTCCCCTTGGAACCCTCTGTAGGCTTCTCGGGCGTCAGTTGGAGGCTTCCTGGGAACCCGTCAAAGGTCTTTGAAGCCATCTTGCGGGGGGCGGCCCTTGGAGTCTCCTCGCGCTCGCCCTCTGGAGCCCCTCTTGCGGCCCTGTTTTGTTCACTTCTTCTGCGATGTCTGGCATCCTCTCCCCCCCACCCCCCCTCCCCCCCCTCCTCCTCCACATCCTCCTCTGCCCCCTTTACTTTCGTGCAAGAAACCATGGCACACGTGCACTGTTTGGCTTCCTCGCCTGCACCCGATTTGGGACGCTCCCGAACGCCCGTCGCGAAACAACGCCCCCGTATCAGGGGAAGGGGATGTGGGGTAGGGCGGGTAGGGGAAGGGGTACACCCCTCTCCGAAGGGGAAGAAGGGGGTGGAAGAAGAAACGCCTTAGACCACCTACGCCCACAGGGCTGGAGGGATTCACAGGACGAGCCCTTCCAGGTTGACAGCGGTTCTGTGAGTGGGTCCTGTGAAGTCTCAATTGGTCAAGGCCCTGGGCAGGACGAAAGAACTTCCAGACCCGACGACGCTCGCCAGTCGAGGAGCGCCCTGCTCTTCTCTTCCATGCCTTTTGATCGAGAAGCTTCTGCCCCCGATCCTGCTCCTCCCTCGCTACCGTCGTCGGCCGCGCCGTCGGCCTCGCCTCCCTCCTCCCCGCGACCCGCCTCCCGTTCTCGTCCTCCTCCGTCTCTTTGTACAGTGAGCGGCTTGAATAAGGAACACCTACTTTTCAAAAGGGGCTCGGCCGTTCCTTAGGTTTGCATGCGTTATTTACAGTTCCTTATGCGTTATTTGTTATTTATCGTTCCTTATGCGTTATTCCTTGAGATAAAAAAAGGGGCTTCGTTCCTTATTTATCGTTCCTTAGGTCAGGCCGGTGACTGTACCCGCACCTGACACGTGCACCAGGAAGTTGGATACTCTTGATGTGCGGTAGATTCGCGTCGTGCCGACCGGCGGCGACCCCGCCGCGGGCGTTCAGGGTTGAACGCCGCCGGTGGCCCAGAGTCGGCCTACATCGAACGATCGGGCGATCGAACAGCCGTCGATCGTTCAAGGTTGAACGATCCACGCGGTGTCAGAAACCAACGCCGGGGTCGTGCCGATACGAACGTGCCGTAGCTGCCCCGGGCGAGAGAGCAGGCGAGGCACGCAGCCGCAACCCTCTGTGGGGGCTGGCCGCGTCGGCGTGCTGGCCCTTCGCGCGTGCACCCGAACGGCCCGGAAGGGTCGCGGTGCAGGCGGGCAGTCGAGGCTCGGCCGTCGCCGCGCGACCCGCCGGTCGGAGCTTTGCCCCGGACGGCTGCCAGGGGGGGCAAGTGATGCCGCAGATGCGCCACTCGGACGAGCCAGACGAGGCCCCCGTGCCGGGGATGGGGCAGGCGGGATCCTGCGAGAGGGAGGCGTGAGGCGGAGGCGGGAGGAGGGCGAAGCGAGACGGGGATGAAGAGGCGGAGAGGAGGAGGTACGAATAGGAGGTCGGAGGGAGGGCGTGGTAACCGGTAGGAGGGAGGAGAGGCGA